>PVJL010010258.1:0-50821 GCA_004026885.1 Lyroderma lyra | reverse complement strand
CCCCATTGTATGTTTTTTGCTCCTTTATCGAAAATTATTTGTCCATATATTTGTGGGTTTATTTCTGGGTTTTCAGTTCTATTCCATTGGTCTCTATTTCTGTTCTTCTGCCAGTACCAAGCTGTTTTGACTACTGATGCTTTGTAATATAAATAGAAGTCAGGAAGTGTAATGCCACCAGCCTTATTCTTTTTATGTAATATTGCTTTGGTAATTCGAGGTCTTTTATGGTTCCATATAAATCTAATAATTCTTTTATCTATTTCACGAAAGTATGATTGTGGGATTTTGATGGGTATTGCATTAAATCTGTAGATTGCTTTGGGCAGAATGGCCATTTTTACCAATATTAAGTCTTCCTATCCATGAACAGGGGATATTTTTCCACCTCTTAAAGTCTGTTTCAGTTTCTTTCAAAAGTGTCTTATAGTTCTCTGTGTACCATTGTATTCTTAGGGCACTTTGTTTGTGGTAAATGATATGGAAACGTCTGACTTACAGACTCAGAGAAGGCACATTGTTAATCTGTACAATTAATACTGGAAAAGCATAATTCTTATATTTTAAGATTAAAATAAGCATAAGAGTCTTAATTTTTCTGTCTGTAGTTTCATTGGGATGCCTTGTGCACCCCAGCTTAGAGATGACTGCCTTAATACATATTATTTCTGTAAATTCTTTCTGAGTGTAGGCATAATCCCTGAATATAAATATAAGGTTGTGACATAGTACATCCAGCAAAGACTACCTTGTATAGATAGTACTGTCAGCAGCTACAGTTAGAGAATCTGGAAGACAAGCACAGCCTCACCTAGATGCTTCATCTGCTCTTGTCTAGTGTGAACAGCTATCTTTCTTACAATAAGGTTTTATATCTGCAACTAATTAAATCAAGCATTTAACCTTAGAATGGAGCATATTAGGACTGTGTCTTCCTGCCAGTCTGTAACCCATCAGAAACACTGTAGTAGGACCACCACCTAACAGGCCTCATTTGGTGGGATTTACTTTGGGGAGTTGATAGAAGTTTAAGTATGGAGTCATACTACTCAGATTCAAATTATGGACTCCTGTTTTATTAGCTGCATATTCTTAGGCAAGTTTACTTGAATCTCTCTGTGTCTCAGTTTCCTCTTACGTTAAATGGGGAGAATTTTACCCAATTTTATACGGGTGCTATAAAAAATTAGGTAATCGATATAGAGTGCTTAGGATAATGTCTAGCACAGGGGTGTCCAATCTTTTGGCTTCCCGGGGCCACATTGGAAGAAGATAAATTGTCTTGGGGCACACATGAAATACACCAACACTAATGATAGCTGATGAGCTAAAAAAAAAGGTTGCAAATAAATCTCATAGTGTTTTAAGAAGGTTTACTAATTTGTTTTGGGCCACATTCAAAGCCATCCTGGGCCACTGGTTGGACAACCTTGTTCTAGCACATATGAAGTGCTCAATAAATATTTGTTAGTGTTTCACTTTTTGTTTTTTTGTTTTTGCATTTTGGTATGTGGCTGGGAATCGAACCCAGGCTGCAACGCTGACAGCGCCAGCGCCGAAGCCTTAAGCCACTACACCATCAGGGAACTCCCATGTTTCACTTTTTGAAGGTTCAAATTTTGTCAGTGCAATGAGAATATCTCTTCAAGCAGACTCTCCTAACCAAGTTCATGAGGCTAATATATAAAACTAGAATGCCAATTTTTTTTCTTGAGAAATTGAACTGTCACACATATTGGAATGCCTGTGTTGGTATGACCAGAGCATTTTCTGCTTTTTGGTACACCATGGAGCGCCAAATCTAATCAGACAAGTTATGATGAATGTAGAATCTGAAATAGGGATATTAGCTGGATGAGTCTAATGTTTTATGTATAATGTCGAAGAGGCTGAAATGAATATTTATTACCCTTTCTTGTGTTTAAGCATTTCTTCACTTAAAATATCAGACATTTACTTTCAACCCCTTTTGCAGTTTGCCATAAATTCTTTTGATCTGATCCACTCACAATGGACTTTGACCCTGAGGAGTTGGTGATGCAAAGAAGCAGAGACTGCAGTGGTGGTGGTGTATGTAGCAAGATTGAGTTCCTGGGGCAGCAGGGGTAGTGGCTACATTATGGTAGCTAGGGATAGTGGAGGTTGGCAATGGGAGCAGAGGTATGCTGACCAGACTAGTTCTGCTACCTGATTTTAGGCGTTGCTCTTGGCATCCATCTCTGCTTTTCCACTATTCCAGGTGAGTCTGAGCTTCTCTTTTAATAAGTTCTTTTTCTGCTTAGACTAGCCAAAATTAGTTTTGGTTGTTGAGCTTGCAAATAAAGTTTTTCTTGCAACTAAAATCTGGCTGATGCAAGTGCTACAGTAAGTAGATGGATGCATTCGTCTCACAGTAGGGATGGAAAGGTCATGGGGAAAGCAACTGAAATGTCTGGACTTTGTTGGCTCCCTCTCTCCTTGAGAATGTTAGGAGCACTGTATTCCCAGGGCATAGAATTGGGCCTGGCATGTAGTAGGTGCTCAGTAAACCTTAGTGAAATGAATGAATGATGGATTCATTCTGCCAGTGAAGCCATTTATATGTCTGGCAATATGTGTGTGTGTGACTGCTTTTTCTCAGCTTCCAACCTCTCTGATAAAGGATATATTTTTTTCTTTAGATATGTTAATACAGATGTAATCCTGTATAACGGTTAAATTTTACTGGCTTGAGAACTATTTTGTCTTTTAAATCCACTTGGCTTCTCTGTGCTCTGTGTGGTTGTGAGTGTGTGTGTGTGTGTGTGTGTGTGTAGAAGAGCACCTCACAGAGCCGCAAAGTTCTGACAAGAACTCACATGCCTTCCTGGTGTTACAGCTTTCCTGGCAGTCTGGAAGTCATCACTTGTTGAGTCTTTCTCATGAGGCTAATTGGTAGAATAAAGAAAAGCCCATATACCCATCATCAGTTCCATACTGTACACACAAGTATATAGAACTATATTTAAATCTCAGATCTGCTACCTAATAACTTTATGATTCTTGATAAGTTTCCTACTGAAGTCCTGCTTTGATTTTTCTCTGATGGTGGCACTGAGATTGGGAAAAATAGGAAATACAGGCCCTTTATTTCCTTTTTTCCTTTCTTTTCTATTTTAAGCAGGCAGATCTCTGTTCTAGGTCTGCTCTTTAAGGAACTGTATGGGAACTGGCAGTTAGCTCCCACACTTTGATGCCATGAAATCATTTGCTTGTATTTACTGAACCCATTTCTGGATGCTATGAGATGATGGCCTTCTGAGGCTGGAAGGTGCTAGGATTTTGAGAGGTTGGATGGCTTGTTCCCAGTTCATTATATTCTTTGTCTCTCTTCCTGGTGGAGTGGCTGAGATTGGTGGCAGAGGGCAGTACACCTGAGACCTTTCTCTCTCCATCTCAAATCAGGGCTGGGACTTTGAGTTGAAGATCTGTAACCAAAATCAAATGTAGGATTATCTGGCTTAGCCTTCTTGAGTTTCAGATGTATAATAGACCCAAGCCTAGAGAACAATAACTTGTCCAAGGTACACAGTCAGTCAGGACAGAGTAAGTATCAAGGTATTTCCAAGGGCACATTGAAATCTCTACAAAGGCCAAGTCCCATCTGAGGCCTACTGTAACATAAAACTAGTAGGGTTGGGGAGGGTGAGGGGTTCATTCTGTATTTTCTTTCCTTGCAATTTGTGAGGATTCAACAATTTACCTCTGGCTGCTTTGGTTTACTCCCACATTTCCTTATTTAGAGTGGACCCCAGACTGCAGTGCTTGATCTGGAACATACCCCAGTCTTAAACTGCCTCTTGAGCCACAGGTTGCCAAGTTTATAGACAACAATCCTGTGCCTCTGTAGATACTTGGCCAGGCTATTAATAGATCTGAAGTTCTGGGAGAGCCTCAGCTCTTCCCCTCTTCCCCCATCCCAGCAGCTTGCCCACTGGTAATTTCCTCAGTGCCCAGACAGCTATACAGAGAATGGAAACAGGGCAATCTGCCCATCCCCTTTTAGGAGGCAATGTGGGCCCAAGTCTGATTAGCTTTAGCCTCTGGCCTCTTGGGTCTAGTGCTGTATCAGAATAGGTGAAAGTGCTTAGCATTTAGAGGAAATAATAATTCTATGCCCTGGGTTGGATTTTTAAAAATTTTTTTTAATAAGCCTGTGTTGGACCCTCACTATATAAGGCACTGTACTAGGTCCTTTACATGTGTTAACTCAATCTTTCCCTACAACCTTGTGAGATAGATATTATTTTATAGAAGACATTACTAAAACTCAGAAAGATTGACTAAATAACCCACTCTCACATAGCTAACACTTGAATCCAGGTCTTCTATCTTGTCCTTCCTAAATGACACCTTCCCTGTTCACAATTTTCTTTAGTAAAATTGGGCTAGGATAATGTGGACAGACCATCCTTGGGGGCACTTGTTTTATTTATTTATTAAAATTTATTGGGTTGACATTGATTAGTAAAAATTACATAGGCTCCAAGGCATACAATTCTACATTACATCTTCAGTGTGTTGTACTATGGGTTCATCACCCAGAGTCAGTTCTCTTTCCATCACCATATATTTGTGTCCCTGTCCCTTTTCCCCCTCCCCTCTCCCCACTTTCCCTCAGGTAACTACTAAATTACTGACTGTGTCCATGAGTTTGGTTTCTTTGTTGCTTGATTTTGTGTTAACAATCAAATGAAATTTCTCCATCCCTTTCCCTTATTGTACCCACTCTCCCATCCCTCCTCCCACCTTAAGGAAGTCCCTCTAACATTCTTTGTAGTACTGGTTTGGTGGTGATAAATGCCTTTAACTTTTTCTTATCTGAGAAGCTCTTTATCTGTCCTTCAATTTGGAATGCTGGCCTTGCTGGATACATTATTCTTGGTTGTAGATCCTTGGTTTTCATCACGTTGACTATTTTCTGCCAATCCCCTCTGGCCTGTAAAGTTCTTGGTGAGAAATCAGCTGAGGGTTGAATGGGTGTATGTCCCTTTATAAGTTACTATTTGCATTTCTCTTGCTGTTTTTAGAGCTTTCTCTTTTTCTTTAACTTTTGCCATTTTAATTTTGATGTGTCTTGGTGTGTTCTTGTTTGGGATCATCTTGTTTGGGACTCTCTGTGTATCCTGGACTTGTGTATCTCTTTCTTTCGCCAGGTTAGGAAAATTTTTTTTTTTTTTTTTTTTTTTGCTTTTTGGTATGTGGATAGTTCCCTGACCAGGAATCGAACTCAGGCCGCAGCACTGAGAGCGCCAGCGCCGAAGCCTTAAGCCACTACACCATCAGGGAACTCCCAGGAAAATTTTCAGTCATTATTTCTTCAGATAATTTCTTGATCCCTTGCTTTTCTTCTGTCCCTTCTGGCACACTTATTATTCTGATAGTTTTTCATTTGATATAGTCCCAGAGAAATCTTAATCCATCCTCGTTTTTTTGGAAATTATCTCACTGTTCTGACTGGGTGTTTTCTGCTGGCTTTTCCTATCAATCACTGCTTCGTGCTTCTATTTTATCTAGTTTAGTGACTTTTATTCTGTTCTTCATTTTAGTTAATGTAGTCATTATCTCTCTCTGGTCCTTTATAGTGGTTTGTAAGTCTTCTTTAATGCTTGCCATCTCTCTGTTGAAATTGTCATTTAGTCCCTTAAGCATTTTTATAATCATTGCTTTGAGCTCTATTTCTGATGGGTCATTTGCCCCTATCTCATTAATTTGAGCTCCTGTTCTCTGGTTTCTCATTTTTGCATCCTCTCTGAGCCTCAGTGTTGCAGTTTCTTTGGTGTTGGCTGGGCAGGCAGAGGTCAGAGGTGCAGGGGGACATTTGTGGCTTTGTTTTCTTTCTGGGGTTCCGGGGGGTCATGCAGGGAGTTTGGGCGTGATCGTGCCTTTCTGTTCTTGGTTTGCCCCACGTGCAGGATTCTACCCAGTGCCTTGGGGTCATCTGTCCTGTTTGCTGATCTTTCAGATTATGCTGGGCCAAGAAATGTGTACATAACCCTTGCTCTCCTTCCCCTTCCCAGCTGGAGCGTTTGCGCTGCAGCTTCTCACCGCCTAGTCGCTCCCACTCCTCTGGGAACTGGAGTGAAGTCCAGCCACTGTGTTTTGTGGACAGGAGCACTTGTCTTTTAATGAGCATATATAACTCAGAGAAATGGGAGTGAACCTGAAGGGAGGGGAAGAAGGCCTATCAGTGTGTGGGTAACAAAGGGAGTTCAGTGGATGGCTATAGCAGGATGGTACCAACCATATGCCATTTTGACCTCAGTGAAACTGGGTCAGATGGTGGCTGTCTTGCAGGTAATAAACTGGATTTCTTATGGCATTCAAGGCACTCAGAGGGGGGTTTCTGCTTCATAACCCCTACTTTATCTTTCCTCACTTCCTATCATACAAACTGTTCTTTGTTATGTTGTTCATCAAATCTGCTATTATCTTCCATGCATACACATTTGTAGGTGATATTAAGATTTTAGTAAAGGAGTAACTGTTGACAGTTTAGGATTCATTAGACAATTACCCTAGAGTCTCTCTAGGGACCAGAGAGAAATAATGACTACATTAAACTGAAATGAAGAATGGAATAAAAGTCACTAAACTAGATAAAATAGAAGCACAAATAGAAGCACAAATAGAGCTCATTCCTTCATTCATTCATGTGTTTAGCCATTCTAACATAGTGGGCACTCAGCCTGTGCCAGGTACTGTACACTTAGAATCAATGTAATGAACAAACAGGTATGGTTCCTGCTCCCCTAGAGCTTATAGTGTAGCAGGGAAGATTTCACAGTGAAGTCTGATAACTGTCATGCAGTAGAAATAAAGGATGTGGTAAGAGGGTACATATTGCATGGGAACTTGTAATATTATAGGATGTCTGGAAAGACCTCAGTTACTTGAATAAATGACATTTAAATTGAAACCTGAGAATTGAGAAGAATTAGCTAAGTAAATTGGGTTAAGAAAGATAGAGTACTATATATGCAAAGACCTGGAGGCCAGGTGATAAGGATAAGGCCACGTCCATGTTGGTTCATTTATTAAGCAATAATTTATAGCTGGCCGATTACATCATGCACTGTACTAGGGTCTGGGGACATACGAAACAATCAGACATGGTACCTACCTGCCCTGGAGAAACTCAGTCAGGAGCAGTGGCATCACTCCTTGGTAACCAGTGTACTAAAGTCACCCTAGATCTTGGACTCAGTCTCCTAGTCTCATGTGACAGTACTTAACACCTTTAGAGAAACTGCGTGCCCTTGAGTGGCTTGCCTGTCAAGCAGAGAAGACGTGGACCTCAGCTGGAAACTTGCAGCATTTGCTCTTAGCCCTGGCTTCACAACACAAGGTCCTTGGTTGATGGGGTTCATCTATGGTTGATGGAGGTTCAGAAATTGGTTTTTATTTCAGTGGGAGCATAGAAGAGGCTTTCTGGTAGAGATGAAGTTGTCTTGGTTTTCAGAGCTCTATGGGAGGTGGTCAAGAAATTCGTGGAATGAAGGGGAAGAAGGGGAAAAAAACCATATTTATTAATTTTTCTTTTCAATATATTCACCCTGAACTCTAATATACGCTTCAGATCTTTCAATAAGTTTGTCTATGCTTTCAAAAAAATTTTGTTTTTGCCCTCAAAATATGCTGAACTTGTAGTTTTAACCTCTTTGTAGTCTGTAAATTTCTTCCCTCAAAGCTGTTGTTTTATATTTGGGAACAAGTAATAATCATATGGAACCAGGTCTGGACTGAAGGGAAGGTGGAAGCCACAGTGATGAAGAATAGCCAATGCAACATGCTCTTGTGCATGGGTGCGTTGTCATGGAAAAATAGCACCCCTTTGGTTTATTTTCTTCTTTTTTTCTTCACAGATTCTCTTAATTGTTTCAGCAGACTGAAATAGTACTCTCCAGTTATTGTGACACCCTCATCCTTGTAATCAATCAGCAGGATACCCTCCATATCCTAAAAAACAGTAGCCGTGATTTCTCCAGTCAACTGCAACAACTTGAACTTCTTAGCGTGGGGCGTGCCCCTTTCATTCCACTGCATGGACTCCTGCTTTGACTCAGACTCATAATGATGAACCCAGGTTTCATCTCCAGTGACAGCCTGGTTTAAAACTTCATCTTTGTTGTCTCTGCAGAGATCCAAAAACTCTCGTGAACACCTGATGCGCTGTTGTTTTTGAAGTGATGTGAGCCTTCTCAGTACCCATCTTATACTGACTTTTGACATCCTTAGATGCTGATGGAGAATATTCACAATGATCGTAGGTGATACTCCAACCGTTTCTTCAGGGTGCTTCTTACCTAATTTGGCATCTCCCACTGCAAGCTTTCAACTCTTTTGACATTGTCTGAGGAAGTGGCCTCAACAGGGATCCCAGACAGAGGTCGTCTTCAGTTGAGAACACCTTACTTGAAAAGGCTATTCCACTTGTAAACCATGGATTTCCCAGGGTAATAGTCCCCATAAACCACTAACATCTTTTCCAAAATGGTTTAAGGTGTTTTTCCTTGTTTTGTGAGGAACTTAATGACAGCTCAAAATTCAGTTTTATTCACACTTGGAGTTTTCTTCATGTTTGATGCACTTCTTTGGCAGTATCTGAAAGAACATGGGTGCAAGTAGGCTGAAATTTGGCACATATACTAAGTCACGTAATCAAACTTGGGGCACTAGTACTCGCACCTACTGATACCCCTCACTCCTTGTTCCATGAATTTAACGACCTTCCTGTGTATGTTCCTGATGTCTTGTATTTGTTATTTGGATTGATTATGTGATGTCAGATCCATCCATTGTCTTACCTCTTCACCTGTCTTGAATACACCTGCAATGGTGTTTTAGCTTTGTTTTTCTGAGTTCTGGTGCTGCTTAAAGACAGAAGTCTTAGTGGCTGCCTGTCTTGAACTGTGCATTGCATAACTCCAGGGTGCACTGTTTACATAGACTGTGTTGTAAATGGGGCCACCTCTCCCTAATTGTGCAACAGTGCATCATTGTGGCTCTGATTAAAGGGAGGAAAAGTAAAGTTTTAAATAACTTTAAGTATACTGATTTGAATGCCCCAAGCTTTGTGGATATATTCTTAACTTAATATTCCCAATAACACTCTAATGTAAAAACTGTTATTCTCATTTATAAATAAAAAGGCTGAAGTTTCTGTGAACTAGTAAATGGAGGCTTTGGGATTAGAGCTGAGGTATGACTCTAAAGACCAAGCTTTTTTCCCACTTATAACTGTTCCCCAATGTAGTTATAGACTTTAGTTCTTATGTGTCATCTTGTTTCCATGGCTTCTTTGGTCTTGTTTACTTTGACTTATCAGCCTGGCCTCCCCGTGTCAATAACCTAAGGATTCTCAGCATGACTGAGGCTCAGAAATGTGTCCTGCTAGAGTCATTTGTTTTTTCCATCTGAAATTTATTTTTGTGCTTAGCATGAGGCAACAATATGACCATCGCTAAAGCCATGTTTAAAGCATCAACCAATTCTGGATTTGTTGGCTCCCTTTCTTATTCCTGCTCCCATAGCATTCTCATGATAAACGGGAGATGTCTGACTAGAAATGAGTCTGAGTGAAAAAGCCATTGAATCTGGGCTTGGGTAGTGGGATGAGATTCCTTTAGCCGTTCAAAGTTGCATAACTGGTAGGGTTAGTTGAATCTTTGTAAATTAGTATTATACTTAATGTCTCTTTCCCCATGGTTTTCATTTCTGTCTTTTAGTAGAGGACTTACCTCTTCAACTGGGGATTCTGGAGCTATTGACCTTAAAGTAGGGAGTTTTATTTCCTTCCCAGAGCTTTCAGTTGGAGAGGGATATGTGTGTGAGGCATTGTCTGAGGAAAGGTAGGAGAGAAGAAGGTGGAATATGTATTTGCTGCCTCACCTGCTTTTTATACTCTTGCTTCTCTTTGTTTCTTCTCTTGGAGGCTTTGCAGTCCCATTTGAGAAGTAGGATCTTAAATAACATAAGGCTGCTGTATTCACCTATCCTGGGTTTCAGCTCCACCAGATTGCTTGCAGTTCCTGAAGCATAACAGATTTTTTCCTGTCTCAGGTCTTTGTATATTCTGTTCCCTCTATCAGGAATGTCCTTCTCATCTGCTCTACTCCATATATACCTACACATCCTTCAAGATCCACTTTAGATGGCACCTTTTCAGGACACCTCTTTTATGTCTTTCTAGAGGTAGGCACATCCACTTTTATGCCTCTCTAGTACTTATACAGGCCTCTGATGTAACATGGTTATTTAACTATCTGCTTTCCTCTCGACATCTTGAGCCTCTTAAAAGCAAGGAATTGAGTCATTTTCATCTCTCTTTAGCAGGCACAAGGCCTGAGGGAGACTGAATTGAAGTACACTGATGCCAGAACTACAAGTACACAATTGTATACAACTACCTTGTGTACCTCCATAAACTAAAAGAAGATTCTCTTGCATCGTTCACTATATTGTGTGTCTTCCAGACTCAACAGCCCTTCAAACACGCATTATAGTAGCTGACAGAACAGTGTTATGCTCCACAGATGTTATCTTTGCTGGCTTTGCCTTATGTTGCCCTTCACCTCACAGTGTTCTTCTAAGCTCCTGGGCCTGACCCAGGAAATGAGTAGGGAGAAAATGCCAGAAATGAGCCACTCTTGGCATCCTGAATCCTTGACTTGCAAGTTTGACCCTCTGGGGCAATGTGAGGTGAGGAAATGGAAATGAACCTGGTCCCTGTAATAGCAGCTGAAAGGGATCTCCTTCAGATTATTACTGCCACAGCTGCTGCTACTGCAGCAGCTGCAGCAATGAGGCACTCCCCTTATTGCATTCTGGATCTAAGACAGAATAATTTCTTCTTCTAAATCAGCACACTTGGATCACCCTGAGATTGCTCTCAGGGCTGAGAGCCTGAAATAAGTCTTACAGCCACAGACTGTGAGATTGTATTCTTATTTCTTCATTTTGTAGAGGAGGAAACAGTTTCACAAGTGGGCAGTGGGACTAGTTCAAGGTCATGTGGCTAGGAAGTGTCAGCCTAGGCTAGCCACTGGTTTTCCAACTCCCTACAGAGTGCTCTCTTCACTGCCTTGCTGTCTTTGATATGTCTCCTTTTTCTATTTGTAATTCCTATAGTTTGTGAACTTGGTGAGGGTGAGACAGCCAGGAAATTTGGTACCTTTTCTTCCTGTCACTCCCTAGCTCCATTATAGGTTGGGCACAGGAGAAACTCAGGGAAAACTTGGTGAAGAACTGAGTAAAAATCAAAGTTGGCCCAGGAAGATCTTATGGCATAAGCCAGAAAAAAAGACTAAAGAAAGCAGATCCCTCCCAGTTTCATTGAAATAGCTTTGGTTTTGGTCATGATTCCTGTGGTTTGGCTTTCCCAGTGTTTAACACAACGTTGGCTAGAACATGGAAGAGGTGTGGTTTGTGATACTGGTATTTTATCTGGTGAAAGCCAGGTCTGTAATGAAACTTCTGGGAAAATACCACATCTGGGCTAGCTGCCTTGGGTCTTCAGACCTCTCTTTTGCTCCTCTGCAGCAATCCCAGGATACAGACATTGTGTGCAACATTGCAAACTTCGTTACGAAGAGATATTTGTTGAGTGCTTACTATATTTTCTGGAACTATTTTAGATGTTTTACAATTCTTTTAATCCACACAATCCTCCATGAGTAGTTACTATCATTTTATTTTTACTTTTTCAGTTGACTTTATTGAGATATAATTTACATGTAGTAAAATGCAATTATTTTAGGTGTTCAGTTTGATTTTTGACAAATATATACACCTCTGTAACTGCTACCCTGCAATCAAAGTATATAAACATTTTCATCAATAGGTATTTTTAATTATCCTCGTTTTACAGAAGGGAAAACTGAAGTACAGAGAAATTAAAGTGATTCATCCAATGTCTAATGGCTAGTAAGTGATAGAACCAGGATCTGAACCCAGGCTGTATGAGTCCAGAGCTCCCATTCTTAACTATCGTGTTATTATAGCTTTGCATCTCTTCATTTGTGATTCAGCCATTTCCCTTCTTGCCCTGGTGGACAAATGCATTAAAGAGTAAGATGACAGTCTAAGCATTGAAAGGGTTTTAGGGAGCATGAGACACAGAGGTAGGCACTGGGGAGGGAGGAAACACTTATCTCAATACCCCTAGAATTCTGGGACCAAAGCACATAGATCCTTTGGGCCAGCCTTTGCCTGTCTAGGCCTGTTAAGAATGGAATTGACCAGGGACCCTCCTAACAAGGTATAATGTAGTGTCTAAAAAAATGGCCTGGCCCCCAGGCTCACAAAACTATGATACAGAAATATGGAAGAGGGAGTTCCCTGGTGGTGCAGTGGCTAGGCTTCACTGCTCTCAACACCGTGGCCTGGGTTCGATTCCCAGCCAGGGAGCTACCCCTCCAAACAAACATATATATATATGGAAGAAGAGGAGAAACAGTAGTCTCTTATGCTCTGAGAGTGATATCAGTAGTAGGCTGCAGCCAGTTCTGGACTGGGCACTATATAAGGGCAACATGGAGAGACTAGAGCATATGTAAAGGAGGCAAGATGGAGAGGAGACTTGAAATGTAGTCGTTTTGAGAGGGGTTGAAGGAGCCAGTTTTGGAGGCACTGAAGAGAAAATGTAATCATTACTTCATAGCCTTGAAAGGCTATTATTCTTTGAAAGAGAAAATCAACTTGTTTTTCTGTGTGGCTTCAGAAGGCATAATTAGAGTCCTATGGATGGATGACACTATAGCATATTTTGGAAAAATTAAAGTACAATGTATATGACATACCCCACCAGCTTGTCATCAACTTGGAGTACAAATAAGGTCAGATCTATTTTCAGTATTAAGATGAGTGAAATTATCTAGAAATTTAGTATGTCTCTCTACCCTCTTTCTCTTTCAGAAGTAGTCAAAGACTCTAAGGGCTTATCTAGTCCAAAGGGGTCAGGTTTAGTTCTATATATATAGAGAGAGAATCTTACTGGTTTGTTAGTGGGCCTCATTGTTTAGCTTCTGTTAATGGTACACAGTGTGACTTTTAAAAACAGACTCTCACAGTATGCTGCTTCCTCACATACTGTGGCCAGGAGGCTTTGGTTCTGCGTAAGTTCCAGTGGCTCTCTGAGGGAGGAGCATAGTGCTCCTTTAATGTCACCCTTGGCCTGGGCCCACTATGCTTGAGTTCTGAAAGTGAATGCTCTTAAGTTTATACATGTATTAATATAAGCTCATCCACTGGAGGAGGGAAATCTTATAATCTCTAGTTGACTGGGTCTAGAAGTATTTCTGGATTTAGCCACATTCCAGTTTCAGAACCTATCTTCTTCCGTGGTCATTTTGGTTATAGGATTAAGCTTGGAACACCCATTCAGACTTTTTTGTTTTCTTGGTGTGAACATTTAGTTTAGGCTCTTAGAATCCTTCCTACCTTTAATGTGACTTAGGATCTCAGTCTGTCAGAGAAATTCTAATAGCATTGAACCTCAAAAGAAAGAGGTCAAGGTTTCAGTTTCTGGTCCTGTAAGTGCTTTGGACCCTGTGCATATTTATGTTTATTTTCCCCAGCTTTGCATACCAAGGGGTCTTGGAAACAGGCTTTGTCAAGTCACATCCTTTTGTCAAGTGTATCCTTTTCCCCAAGGGTAATGTATGCCCACTTGCTTTATATTTATATGAGTAAAAGGGGCCCCCTCAAGAACAAGGGTCTGCCCCAAGATGACTTGATGTTTCTAAGACAACTTTAAAATGGCAGTTTCTCTAACTAAAGTAGTTTGAATTGTTGTTTAATCTGGTCCTCAGCTGAACAAGGAAGATTTTTCAAACTACTAGAATTCCCTATCATTGGAGTGGGCCACCCAGAAATATGCGTGCTTTGACGTTACAACTGTTAAATAGACTAGCTGCCTAGGGTTACTGTGAGGAAATGCTGAATTTCTTATTAAGACCATCATCCAGAATGCGTAAAGTTAGCATTACAAGATGTGAGAAAGAGCAGTTGGGCCATGTGATCTGTCTTACAATGTTGCTTGATCTCTGGGGGCTCTCAGAGGATATAGGTACACATAGGCAGTGCCATCACTGTTATCTGGTGATGGGCGAGGAGAAAAATGAGAGATGGGTACAGGTTAAGGTGAGTTGGCCTCCAAAGGCCCTCTAGCTCTTAGAGTCTATAAATCTTCTAGTCCTTTCCAACCTGAAATTCTAGAACTGACGTTGTGCTGTGATTCCTGGAAATCTCATGGGCCCAACAGGAGGCCAGGAAAGTGGGTAACTATGACGAGGTTGAGGTTACCACTGATCTCATTTCTGCATTTCTCCGAACCACTGCCAGAGAAATACAGATATAAAATACAGCCTCTTATGTTTGTATATGCTTTACTACAATGGAAAACAAAAACAAAAACACACAGCTTTATATTTTGTCCATGATGTTAATCTGTCCTTTTCTCATTTGACCCTCCCAACACCTTGTGATATGGGGCTAGTAAGTGCTTATTAAGCTCTTTTTAGAGGTGAAGAAATTGAAGTCCAGAGAATTAAGTAATTTACCTTTGTGGACAGTGCACTAGATTGACTGGTATACTCAGTAATCTCAACAAATACTTGATGAATAGATGAATGAACCAGAACTGGAGCCCAGATTCTCTGTTTCCTTGGCCAATATTATACTTCCATATTATTCTGAGCCCTGTAGGTGCTTTCTGTGAACAACTTTAGGATTGGCTGGGTTTTGCCAGTCTTCCCTTTGGGATTCCCTCATTCTATAAGCTGAAGCTGTGTGCACTAGTTAGAGAATATCATCCCAATTGTGTTCGCTATAGAGTGGGAAGGGAAAAAACACTCCACCCACTGTAATTCTTTTTTTGTTGCTTTTTTTCTGGGATCTTCATATCATTGCTGACAAGAATGACTCATAGACTTCACTATGTTATTTTCTTGGTTAAGAAAACTTTTTCCTTAGCTCTAGAAAAAAATTAATTAATAGTTATATGTGGTAAAGGAACAGGTATTTAGCAGCTTTACCCAGAACACAGCAGTTCTGTCTTCTATCTGAGCCCAGAGTTACTACTTTGGTTTGGTAGAACTCTGCAACCACTGTGTGTATAGCCATGTGTTAGGTGTTATAAGGAAAGACCTTGGGGTGAGAAGCTCAGAGTCCAGTTGTAGAGACAAAGCACATACATTGTTTATGTATTATATTATGTTTTTCCTGTTTGGAAAATAGTTTGAGACAGTTTTTAATAAATGCAAAATCAAGAAGTACATACACAGTATTTCAATGTGGGGAATAGGTCATAAGGGGCTTAGAAGGTATAGTGGAAAGAGTGTATGCTTTAGA
Source organism: Lyroderma lyra (assembly GCA_004026885.1). Classification (NCBI taxonomy): domain Eukaryota; kingdom Metazoa; phylum Chordata; class Mammalia; order Chiroptera; family Megadermatidae; genus Lyroderma; species Lyroderma lyra. Next base: position 35,452 of record PVJL010010258.1, on the reverse strand, counting down.
ACTGTAAGCAATTGGCAAATTAACTCTGAACTATTTTTTCCTTATCTGTAAAATGGGCATAGTAATAGCAGCCTCACAGGGTTGTGAGAATTAAATGAAGTAATGTATCTAAAGCACCAGCTTAGAGACTGTTACAGGGTAGGCATTAAACCATGTTAATTCCTTCCCTAGAGGAGCTAAGCCTCAAAGGTTGACTAGGATTTGGGGGAGAGGAAGAGGGGAAGAACAGTGATAGGAAGGGAGGGGTGGGAAGGGACAGATTCCATAAGTATGTCAGTCTGGTGGGAGTAGAGGGTACATGGGAGAAGCAGTGAGAAGTAAAGCTAAAGTGACAGGAGTTTGGACTTTATGTGAAGTAGATATCATTATGGGAAGTATTTTTAAGCCTGTATACAGGAGTGCATATGTGTGTATAAAAGTCCTTCTTGTGCTTTGCAGTATAGTGTAATAGCTAAAAGCTTGGACTCTAGAGCTAGACTGCCTGTTTCTAAATGCCACCATGTAGTTTCTTTCTCTGTCCCTTATTATATTTTTTATTGAGGTAACATTGGTTAATAACATGTAAGTTGCACATGTGCAACATTGTAATTCAACATCTGTATGTACTACATCATGCTAACCACCAAAAGTCTAGTTTCCATCCATTGACCATACAATTGACCTCGGCTACCCTTTTTGCCCACCCTCCACCCCGCTTCCCCTCTGAAAACCACAGATCAGTTGTGTGCCTCTATGAGTTTTTTTCTGTTTGTCTGTCTTATTTTTGTTTTAATATTATACATGTGAGTGAAATAATATGGTATTTATCTTTTTCTGTCTGACTTATTTCACTTAGCATAATACCCATTCATCCATGTCGCAAAGGGCAGGTTTCACCTTTTTTATGGCTGAGTAGTCCTGTGTGTATGTGTGTGTGTGTGTGTGTGTGTGTGTGTGTGTGTGTGTGTGGTGTGAGTGTACATACAAGGGCTGTTTGGAAAGTATCCAGCCATGTAATATGAAAAATAGAGGCATTTATGGCTGAATTTTTTCCAGATGGCCCTCATATCCCTTATCTTCTTTATTCATTCATCTGTCAGTGGACATTTAGGTTGTTTCCCTATCTTGGCTATTGTAAACAATGCTGCAGTGAACGTAGGTTTGCATATGTCATTTTGTATTAGTTTTCATATTCTCTGGATAAATACTCAGAAATGGAATAGCTGGATCTTATGGTAATTCTATTCTTAATTTTTTGAGGAATCGTTACATTGTTTTCCATAGTGGCTGTACTAATTTACATTCGCATCAACAGTCTACAAGGGTTTCCTTTTTAGTGCATCCTCTCCAACACTTAATTCTTTCTTGTCTTTTTGATGATAGCCATTCTATTAGGTATGAGATGATATTTCATTGTGGTTTTGATTTGTATTTCTCTGATAATTGGTAATGTTGAACATCTTTTCATGTGCCTATAGGCCATCTGTATGTCTTCTTTGGAAAAAAAAATGCCTATTCAGATCCTCTGACCATTTTTTAATCGAGTTGTTTGTTTTTTGTTGTTGAGATATATGAGTTCTTTATATAGTTTGGATATTAACCCCTTATCAGATATATCATTTGCAAATAACTTTTTCCATTCTATAGGTTGTCTTTTCATTTGTTGAGTTTTTATTTTGCTGTGCAGAAGCTTTTTAGTTTGATGTAGTCCTATTTGTTTATCTTTGCTTTGTTTCCCTTGCCACTGCAGTTGAATCCACAAAAACATTGCTAAAACTATTTTTTGGCGGGGACGGGGGTAGTTCCCTGCCTGGGAATTGAACCCAGGCTGCAGCTTTGAGAGTGCTGAAGCCTAGCCACTACACCACCAGAGACCTCTCTAAAACTATTATCAGGGAATTTACTGCCTAAGTTTTCTTCTGTGTATTTTATGGTTTCAGGTATTATATTCAGTCTTTAGCCCATTTTGCTTTAATTTTTATGTATGGTATAAGATAGTGGATAGTGGTCTAGTTTCATTCTTTTGTATATGGCTTTCCCATTTTCCCAACACCTTTTTTTTGGGGGGGGGTGGGTAGTTCCCTGGCTGGGAATCGAACCCAGGCTGTGGCGTTGAGAGCGCCGAAGCCTAGCCACTACACCACCAGGGAACTCCCTCCAGCACCATTTATTAAAGAGACTTTCCTTTCTCCATTGTTTTTTCTTGCCTTCTTTATCATAAACTAATTATCTATATATGTGTGTGGGTTTATTTCTGGGCTATTGATTTCATTGATTGTGTGTCTGTTAATCTGCTAATACCATACTGTTTTGGTTTTACTATAGCTTTGTACTGTAGTTTGAAATCAGGGAGTGTGATATCTCCAGTTGTTTTTTCTTTCCTTTGGATATTTGTGGTCTTTTGTAGTTCCAAACAGATTTTAGGATTTTTTTTTGTGGAAAATGCTGTTGAGATTTTGATAGGGATTGCATTGAATCTGTATATTGCTTTAGGTAGTAATGACATTTTAACAATGTTAATTCTTCCAACCCAGGAGCACAGAATATCTTTCTGTTTCTTTATGTATTCTTCAATTTCTTTTAACGTCTTAGATTTTCAGTGTACTGGCCTTTCACCTTTTTGATTTAAATTTATTCCTAGATATTTTTGTTGTTGCTGCAATTGTAAGTGGATTTGTTTTCTTAATTTCTCTTTCTGATTTTTCACTGTTAGTATCTAAAAATGCAACATATTTTTGTGTATGGATTTTATGTTGTACAACATTACTGCATTTGTTTTTTATTTCTAATAGTTTTTTGGTGGAGGCTTTAGGGTTTTTTATATATAAAATGACATCATCTATAAATAGTGACAATTTTACTTCTTTTCCAATTTGAGTGCCTTTTATTTCTTTTTAAATTTTTCCTTCCTTTTTTGCCCATTGTTCTAGGTAGCACTTCCTATGTTTTACTATGTCGAACAATAGTGGTGATAATGGGCATCTTTGTCTTGTTCCTGATACTAAGAGGAAAAGTTTTTAGTTTTTCACTGTTGAGTATGATCTTAGCTGTGAGTTTGTCACATATGGACTTCATTTGTTGAGGTATTAATACTTTCCTTCTATATTGAGAGTTTTTTTAAAAAATAAAAAAATGGATATTGAATCATGTTAAATGCATTTTCTGCATTAATTAAGATGATCATATTATTTTTATCCTTCATTTTGTTAATGTGGTATATCATGTTGGTTGATTTGTAGATGTTGAATCATCTTTGCATCCCTTGACTAAATACCACGTGATCATGGTGTATGATGTTTTTAATGTGTTGTTATATTCAGTTTACTAATATTTTGTTAAGGATTTTTACATCTATGTTCATCGGAGATATTGGCCTGTAATTTTGTTTTTTTGTGTTGTCCTTTTCTGGTTTTGGTGTCAGGGTAATGTTGACCTTGTAAAATGAATTAGGAAGCATTTCCTCCTCTTTATTTATTTTTTTTAAGAGCTTAAAAGAAGGATATGTTTTAAATCTTTGCATATTTGGTAGAATTCACCAGTGAAGCTGTCTGGTCCTAGACTTGGTTTTTTGGAGATTTTGGATTAGTGTTTTAATCTCCTTCCCAGTGATTGGTCTTTGTAAGAATGATTCCAAGAATTTATCCATTTCCTCTAAATTTTCCAATTTGTTGGTGTATATCTGTTTATAGTAGTCTCTTAGGTTCTTTGTATTTCTGTGGTATCTGTTGTAACATCTCTTTTTGTTTCTCATCTTAGTATTTGAGCCTTCTCTTTTTTCTTCAGTGAGTCTAGCTAAAAGTTTGTCCTCTTATTTTTTCAAAGAACTAGCTCTTGTTTCATTGATCTTTCGTCTTTTTAGTCTATATTTTTTAATTTATGCTCTGATTTTCATTATTTCCTTCCTTCTACTGACTTTGGGCTTCTCGTGTCCTTCTTTTCCTAGTTCCTTTAGGTGTTAGATTAGAATGTTAAGATTTTTCTTGTGGGGTTTTTTTTTTTGAGATAGGCCTGTATTGCTATGAACTTCTCTCTTAGTACCTATTTTGCTGCATCCTATAGATTTTGGTATGTTGTATTTTCATTTGTATAATTTCTTTTATATGAGCTGGGAATCTATACCAAATTTTTTATTATAAAATCATAAACATGTAATTCTGTAACATAATATTTTAACTGCTTAAAAAATGGTGTTACTTTTGTTGGATCCTCTATTTTGGTGCTCTCTTTTGGGTGCATATGCGTTGATAAGTGTTATGTCTTTTTGATGGATTACCCCCTTTTATCATTATCTAATGCCCATCTTTGTCTCTTCTTACCATTTTTGACTTAGACTGTTTTCTCTGATGTAAGTATGTCTATACCCACTTTCTTTTGGCTACTGTTTGCTTGCAGTATCATCTTCCACTCTTTTATTTTGAGCCTATGTTTATCTTTAGAGCTTAGATAAGTGTCCTGCAGGCTTGTTTTTTAATCTATCCAGCCACTCTGTGTCTTTTGATTGATGAGTTTATTCCATTTACATTTAGACTAATTATTGATATATGAGGGCCATTTTATCTTTTGTTTTCTATTTTTTCTGTATCTCCATTATTTCTTCTCCCTTGTGTTTCTGTCTGCCATTTTAGTTTGGTGGTTTTCTATATTTTGCTCAGGTTTTTTCTATTTTTATGTTTTGTGTCTCTGCTCTAGATTTTTTTGTTTTGTAGTTAGCATGTGGTTCATATATTATAAAATGTCTCATAGATAAAATTATTCTTTTTCTGATGTTAGCATCTTCATTTGCTTATACAGGTTCCATCTTTTTCCTCTGTCCCTTTTATGTTTTGTTTTTATATATTGCCCCCTTTTATGTTATAAGTTCATTACCCAATTGAAGTAGCTTTAGCTGTTTTTAATGTTTTTTTCTCTTTAAACTTTATGCTAAATTTTTTTATTAACACCCAATTCTGAAACAGTTTTGCAATTATCTGATTCTGCCTGTCAATTTACCATAGTAAAGGTTTTGTATACATTTGGTTTTTCATTTGTTTTTTTGGAGGAAGAGCTCCTTTCAATACTTCTTGTAAGGCAGGTATAGTGGTGGTGAACTCCTTCCTCTTTTGTTTGTTAGGAAAAGTATTTTTCATATCTGAGGGATAACTTTACTGGATACAGTATTTCTGGCTGGTGGTTTTCATCTTTCAGTCTTTTGAATACGTCGTTCTACTCTCTCCTGGCCTGTAGAGTTTCTGTTGAGAAATCTGCCAGTAGCCTTATGGGGAGGGGTACCTTTGGAGGTTACTGTCTATTTTTTCCCTGGCTGACTTTAAAATTTGTTCTTTATATTTGACTTTTGATAATTTTAATATAATATGTCTTAGGGAAGGTCATTTTACATGGAAGTAATTAGGCATTCTATTAGATTTGTGGATTTATATATCCATTTCTTTCTCCTAGTTTGAGGAATTCTCAGTTATTATTCCATTAAATAAGCTGCTTCTTTTGTCTCCCTCTCTTCTCCTGGGATTCCCATTATCCTTATGTTGCATTTTCTAATGGACTCTTACAGTTTTCATGGAGTTTCTTCATTTTTTTAACCATCTTTATTCTCTCTCCTCTTCCACCATTTCTAAATTTCTGTCTTCAAGCTTGCTAATTCTTTCGTCCATATGGTCTACTCTATTTCTAGTGCTTTCTAATGCATTCTTCATCTTATTTATTGAGTTCTTCAGCCCCAGGATTTATGTTTTGTTCTTGTTTAGAGTTTCAGTCTCTAACTTTTTCTGTTCATTAATTTATTCCTGCTCACTGAAGTATCCTTCTAAATTTTCTTGATGTACATAGTTTCTTCGTGACAGCCATTTAAATTGTATCCATTAGGTTGCAGTCTTCCTTGACTTTAAGTTTAGCTTCTGAAGGATTGTCATTTTCTTTTTTTGTGATACTTTGTTACTGTAATTTTTCATGGTGCTTGATGAATTATTCTTCTGCTGGCACATTTGAAGTAGTGAACATTTTTCTGAGATGCCTCTAGTTATGTTTGAGAGCCAGCACTTTCCATCCCCTACTGCCTTCGCCAGTAGCATTGTTGGTGCCCTTGTTGCCAGTGCTTCTGCCTCCAAATTCATGCTTCCTTGCCGCTGTCAGTGTTACTGGGTCACAGGTGCCACCACTGTTCCTGGAGCCTCTGATCTCGAGTGCTACTGTGGTTTCTGGAGACTCTAATCTCAGGCACTACTGTGTTTACTAGAGCCTGTGGTCTCAGGAACTGGGCCTTAGTTTCTTGATCTGAAAAATTAAGATGAAAATAATGATACCTTGTAGGGTTGTTATGAAAATGGATGCAGTAACAAGTATTAAATGCTTAGAATGGTGCCTGTCACATAGTACTACATAAATGGTAGCCGCTGTTACTATTATTTAAATGAAACAAAACTTTTATAAAACTGTGTATATCCTTACTGATGAACTCTGATAGTTAAAACAAAAAAGCCAGTCCATTAATTGAGAGATTGACATCTGTACTTTGAAGACCTCTGCTATAGGTAATGAAGAATCATCAAAATCGTGAGGAAGATGAGGCCTGAATAAAGCACTGGTAAACAAGATCTGGTTGGGAGGTGCAGGGTGAATTAGAGGGGCAAGAATTGGCAATGGGCTCTTGAGATGGGGTATGTCCATGTTAAATCATCTAACATAATACATTTGTTGCATTTGGAGGTAATTCCTGGTAGAGTTAGGCACTAGAAGTGTAGGAATTAAGCAGCATTTTCAAAGAACTTGAGTTCTGGTGAGGGAAATGTAGCAATACCATAGCAAAGAGTGCTGCCATAGGAGAAGTGTAGCTGCATATTTTTTAAAGGATAAATGTTTCCCAAATAAAATAGGGTGATCATTGAGAACTGTAGGAGGCCAGAAGTTCATTTCAGAGGAAGCATTATGTGGTTTGGGTTTGAAAGTATGGTAGTAGGATTTGCTCATCTGGGGGGACTGCCTGGAGGTGAGAATGGGTATAGTATCTGATCAAGTTAGTAGCCAAACTTCCACCTAGTTCCTCTAATCCAGAGCAGTATTCCTTAAATAGCCATGTAATAGTTAGACTGCATGTGACAATCTCATTATGTAGGCTGCATAAGTAGCCTTCATTTCCTGAGAAGCGTAGTCTGTATTGCTCTGGTGGCACAGGGCCAGCTTCTTTGCAGATTTCCAAATACCACAAGGGCCAGGCTGAGTTGGGAGCTGCTCTCTTTCGTTTGGATAGTGCTTCAGGGAAAGGCCTGAGGACCTGCTCCCCTACCCTTCTTTTCAGTGCTGCTTGTACTATGTGTCTAGGCTGGGCCTAGCTGGAACATGAGTTTGGTGGTAGGCGGGTAGTGGAGCAGGGATGACCTGTATACCAGGATTTTGGGCTTCCACTGAATAGACTGTGGTTTGGTAGGAGCTGTTTGTTTTGCTCTGTGTTTGTACGTCATTAAAGGACTTTATCTTCATCTTTGACCAGCTCAAGGTCAAATCACTAAAGGTTGCATTTGAACTGGATCATTTCTCATTTCGGCTGGCTTTAAGTATTAAGACCATTAATGGTCGTATCCACCAGCTGATCTCTTTGTGAGATACAGGTGGCTCTGGAAGCCAATTTGCAAGGCAGGAAGCAAAAGTATGTGAGGGCAAGATAGAGTCTTAAGCTTATGCGCAGAACTTTGGGTCTGTTTGAGTGCAGGGTAGAGCTAGTTGCATTACAGTTTGATGGAGTTTACCTGGAGCAGATGCTCCAGGGGATAATATCATTTTTGAAGCAACCAGAGCTATAGTATATTTATTTTATCCCAAGGCAACTCTGAGTTCTATTAGGAACCCAGGATTCTTTTTTTTTTTTTTTCTCATTTGTTTTTATTTTTCAATTACATTTGACATACAATATTATATTGGTTTCAGGTGTGCAGCATGGTGATGAGACATTTATATAACTTGCATAATCCTTATTCCAATATATCTGGTTCTCAACTGACACCATATATAGTATTTACAATATTACTGACTATGCCCTAAGCTCTACTTTTACATCCCTGTCACTATTTTGTGAATACAAATTTGTACTTCTTGATTTTTTCCCCTTGTTTATCCCCCTCTCCCATCCTCCCCCCACCATCCCAACCAATCTAATACCCACGTGATGCCACCCATAGTTATTGCAACATTATTGACTATGTCCCCATAACTCTTACTTTGTAACCACCAAATTGAACTTCCCAATCTCTTCCCTATTTCACCCCTCCCCCAACCTTCCTTCCATTTGGCAACACACCAAATGTTTTCTATGTCTATGAATCTGCTCCTGTTTCACTTGTTTATTTTCTTCTTTGGATTTCACCTATAAACAAAGTCAGCTTGTATCTGTTTTCGTCTGTTTGACGCTCCACTCAGTGCAATACTCTCCATGTCTTCTTTTTTTTTTTTTTATTCATTTTTATTGTTAGACTTATTGGGGTGACATCTGTTAGCAAGGATTACATAGGTTTCAGGCATACAATTCTACAGTGCATTGTCAACTTGTTGTATAATAAGTTTACCACCTAATGTGACTTCTCTCTCCATGTCTTTTGATTGGAGCTTTTAATCCATTTAAATATAAGCTAATTGTTGATGTGTACCTATTGCCATTTTATTGTTCATAATCTTGCACACCCCCACACCCCAATCTTACATACAGCAGTTCCTCTAATATTCCTTATAATACTGGTTTGGTGGTGATAAACTCCTTTAGCTTTTTCTTGTCAGAAAAGCTCTTTATTTGTCCTTTAATTTTTGAATGATAACCTTGCTGGGTAGAGTAGTGTTGGTTGTAGGTCCTTGCTTTTTATCACATTGAATATTTTTCTGCCACTCCCTTCTGGCCTGCAAAATTTCTGTTTAGAAATCAGCTGAGAGTCTTATGAGAGCTCCCTTGTAAGTAATTAGCTGCTTGCTGCTTTTAGGATTCTCTCTTTGTCTTTAACCTTTGCCATTTTAATTATAATGTGTCTTGGGTGGGCCTATTTGGGTTTATCATGTTTGGGACTCTCTCTGTTTTCTGGGCTTGTATGTCGATTGCCTTTGCCAGGTTGGGAAAGTTTTCTGTTATTCTTCAAATAGAGTCTCAATTCCTTGCTTTCTCTCTTCTCCTTCTGTACTCCTATGATGTGAATGTTGTGCTTAATGTTGTCCCAGAGGCCCCTTAAACTGTCTTCATTTTGGGGGATTCTTTTTTATTTCTGCTGTTCTGACTGGATGTTTTCTGCTACCTTGTCTTCCAAATTGCTTATTTGGTCCTCTGCTCCATCTAATCTTCTGTTGTATTCTGAATTTCAGTTATGATGTTCTTCATTTCTGACTGGTCCTTTCTTATGGTTTCTGTGTCCTTCTTTATGCTTGCTATCTCTCTATTGACGATTTCACTAAGTTCCTTGAACATCCTTAAAATCATTTTTTTGAGCTCTGTAAATGATAGGTTGTTTGCCTCCGCCTTGTTAAGTTCTTCTTCTGGAATTTTCTGTTGCTTTTTTATTTGAGATGTATTTTGTTGTTTTTTAAATTTTGGATGCCTGTCTGTATTTGTTTCTATGTATTAGATACATCTGCTACATCTCCCAGTATTGCTGGATAGCCTTATGTAGTAGGTGCCCTGTGGGGCCCTGGCACTGTCTCCCTGGTCACTTGCACTGGAAGATTCTGTAGATTCTGGTTTGATGCCAGTGCTGTGCCTAGAACTACTTAGCCAAAGTCTCAGAGCACACCAGTGCTGGTCACCGCCAGTCTGGGGCCTGTGGACTTAAAATAGTTTTCCAAGGAAGATTGCAATGCAGGTGGAGCTGACTGCTCACTGGAGAAAGTGTCTCTGTCGTTGGAAGAGTTGGGTGAGGTGGAGGTCCCAGTGAGTCAGCAGGGTGGAGTCAGTAAAGCTCACCAGACCAGTCAGGTTCAGATTTGGCCTTTTGGGATGGGTGCAGCACAGGAAAGATGGTGCCCACCAGCCAGCTGCATGGGAGGAGGGTACACCCAGGAAAAATGGCGACTGTCCTACAGCCCTCGCTCCAAAGCCACACACCTCAGTTTCCCCCCTCCACCCCCCCCCCCATCTTCCTCCAAGCACCCCTGAATTACCATCCCTCTGCTGGAGCCCAGGGTGAGTACCCGTGAGTGACTGAGTCTGTGGAAGCACGTTAAGAGGATGTCTGGGTTTCTTGGAGCCTTTCATCTCAATTAGAAGGTCAGAGTCCCCACTGTTTTTCACAGTCAGATGTTGTGGGGCTCCTCTTCCCAGTACCAGTGCTCTGGGCCAGGGAGCCTGGTATGGGGCTGGAGTCCCTCGCTTCTCTGGAGGGGACCTCTGCAGCTGAGATACCCCTCTCGATTCTCTACCATCACCAGAGGTTTGGCTCATTTCGTGTCTATGCCCCTCCTACCAGTCTCGCTGTGGTCTCCTTTTTTTGTATCCTTAGTTATAAAGCTTCCGTTCAGCTAGACTTCAGGTGGTTCTCCATGTTGGTTGTTCAACAATTTAGTTGTATTTTTAATATGTTCATGGAATGAAGCAGGCACAGTGTTTACCAACTCTGCCATCTTGGATCTCCTCTGGTAGTTCTCAGGAACCCAGGACACTTTAGTCTACCCTTAGAGACCTCTCAAGTCCTGTTTGTGCAGGCTCAGCATTCTAGCATTCAGATGTTCTGTGTTCCCTAAGGCCAAGCCAATAGCATGTTTTCTGGGAAGCCTTTCCCTGGCCCTTAAGGGAGAATTAGTCATCATCATGCTTCCACAGAACTTGGTGTATCTCTTGATTTTAGCTCTTTCCTTATAGCCTAGTTACCTGTCTTCTCTACTAGGTTAGTTGTTGTTGTTGTTTTGTTTGTTTTTTTTTTATGGTAAAGTTATTGTGCTTTAATTAAAAAAAAAAAAAAAGATTATTTACTGGTGAGCATGGCTTTTTCCAAAGGAGCTACAGGCCAATTCAAGTTTCCTCAAAAAATAAATAAGTAAATAAATAAAATAAAGAAGAAAAAGAAAATATCTCTTGGAATAGATGGGAAAATATATCAGAGAACTACCACTTTCCTTCATTCCTCCTCTCCCACGGACATATTAGTAAGACTTTAAGAAAATAAATTATTTTATATATACTGGGGGTGCCAAAAAATGTATGCACATTTTAAGAGATGTTATTGATGTATTGCTTTTCGAAGTTGAATTGAATTCTGGTAGCAATGTGTAGTATGACATTTGCTCAAAAGATGGCATTAATCAAATGAATGCTAGCATCACCATGTGACAGATAGGACAGTCAAAGAAAACGGCAGAAGCATGGTTGTTGTTTGAGGAGCTCAATACCATTTGCCAGGACAATGGATAGGACAAAGAGGTGCAGTTGAGTTTCCCCCACATTCTCGTGACTTAACAACTCTTGACTTCTACCTATGGGGGACCATGAAGAATGTGATGTACAGTAGAAAACTGGCTACACTGGCGGTACTTTAGGAAGAAATTGAAACGACATGTACAGTGGTGATACAAGTGGACACTTTGGGCAGCGTTGCTCAAGCAGTCGTTTGCTGTAATCAGAAATGTCTGGACACTGATGATAACCACTTTGAGATTTCTTGTAATTGCAGAAGCCAAATGTGAGTTGTATTCATTTTTTGTTATCGGTGTATATTGAGTATTACAATTTTAATGAAGGTTTTTCCTTCCTTCAGATTTGTATAAGTTGTTTGGCACCCTGTGTATATTATGTGTGTGTGTGTGTGTGTGTGTGTGTGTGTATGTGTGTGTGCACATTTCACATAAGAAATAGAAGCAAATGAATTAGTCCAACAATACTTCATCTTTAACAATGAAGTGCAAACTAAAAGATAAGCTTTTAGAAGCAAAGTTGTTTTTTTGTAATTGTTTGGTTCTAACACTTAAGTTGTATAAAAAATAAACATCAGTAATAAAGAGTGAAAGAGTGAATGAGTTAATAGTGGATTTTCAGTACTTTTCCTTATTAGGTGCTCCAGACCCCAACTAAATTGATCTGGTGGGTAAACTTCAGGCTAGGGCTAAATTTGATGTCTTCTATACAGACTTAAGATCTTATGAAATGTTCTTCCCTCATAGGGTGTTTTCCCCTGGCCATTTCTTTTGAGCATGCATCTCATTGCCTTACTTGCCATTTAAAGATCTATATGCTGAGAATGAGCCAGTGGACGGGAATGTTTTCCTAAGGATATGGTGTCAACAGCCAAGGCTTTGTGGTTGATCACCTCACTGACTGAGTCACTGATTTTGAGGCATCAAGGAAGGGAACATGGGTGATCTTGAGTCAGAATAGTCTAGTAGAAAGAGTGGAAGTCAAGAGACTTGACTTTCTTCTGCCACCAACTCACTGGGCCACTGAGAACAAACCATTGCTGCTCTGTTGGTCTTATTTTCCTCATTTGTCAAGTGGAATTATGACTGTTTTGCCCGACTGACTTCCCTGACTGTTGTGAGGATTGGAAAGACGTTGATAAGAGTTTTGCCGAACACAGGTGATGGTGCCCTGATGAGAGCAGGAGAAGCGTCTAGTGACTCTGGTCAATATTCTGTCTTTTCTCACTAGAGTTTTCCTGTCTCTGGAGGAGTCAATTATTGTAGTCCAGTCATGGATGTCAGGTTCCTCTGACTCTTCTGTTCTTTTCAGCCTCTAGATAGTCACTCTTCATTACAAATAATGTGGGTGATTCTGTAAGGCCAATTGTCCCAGCAAGACCCTATGTTGCCTCTGAATTCCCTTTATCAGAGTATTCACCAGGCTGTTTTGCCATTATCTTTTTGTAGGTAGATATAAAGAATATAGGCTTTAGAGTCAAGGTGCAGGTGTTTAAATCTTTACTTTTACAACTTACTGGCTGTGTGCTCTTAAGCAAGTTACTTAATCTCTTGGTGCTTTAGTTTCCTATTGTAAAATGAGAAGAAGAATAGTAACTGCCTCACTGAGTTACTGTGAGAATTAAATGAGGTAGTATATGCGGAAAGCTTTGACTAGTGCCTGCCATATAGTAAACGTCAAAAAATCTTATGCGAGGTTGGACTATTAATTTCACGAACTCATCCTAGAAAAAGTGCTACCTGCCTCATTGCTGAATATCACTACAGTCACCTTTGAAGCACTCCCCTTGGGAAGCTATGCACCGACGCCAGTGCCTAGTCCACCCTTCAAAGCAATTTTGGAACTCTTTTTCTGGAATGGCCATCAGAGCTGTCGTGGTACCCAAAATCTGACAATTAAGTTTGTGAACTTGCCACCATCTGCTTATATTGGCAGCACTGTCCAAACAACTCTTTGCCAAGATTATGACACCTTACTGAGTTGTTTGTGCAGTGCTGCCAATGTAAGTACACAGTGACAAGCTCGTGAACTTACGTCAGATTTTGGGTACCACGACAGCTCTGATGGCCATTCCAGAAAAAGTTCCAAAATTGCTTTGAAGGATGGACTAGGCACTGGTGTCGGTGCACAGTTTCCCAAGGGGAGTACTTTGAAGGTGACAGTACTGACATTCAGCAATGAGGTATGTAGCACTTTTTCTAGGATGAGTTTGCAAAATTAATTGTCCAACCTCGTATACTATCATAATTATTACTTAATGATCTCTTCCCTGATTGGAACTCCTGTAGGTCAGGGACCATGTCTATTTCCTCATTGTATCTCTAGCCCTTGGCATCGGGTTGGAATAGGTGGCACTTGCTAAGAATTTCTTAAATGAAATTTAAGTTTGAATACTTATTAATCTACCATATACAGATACTAACTTTATGACTGTGCCCAAGAGACTTGGCTTCTCTAAGCTCCTGTTTCCATATCTGTTAAGTGTGAATCATAAATTTTGTCTTGCAGGGCTGATGTAAGAATTGAATATATATGAAATTCTAGGTGTTGTGTATATTTAAATCCCTTCCATTTCTGCTAGCTATGTGGCATGTGGGGGCCCAGCAATCTGCTAATTATTATGTTATCCCATAGTGGCCTGCTGAACCCTAAGTTGCTTCTGAGGTAATGTTTTCTGGATATTTGGGGTATTTATGACTCTTAGTTTTCCAAAGTCTCTTAATTAACTAGAGCACTTTTGTTTTGGCTCCTTTAAGCTTGCTCTGTTTTGGACCTTGTCATTCTTCATTAGCTGTTAGTATATCCTGCTTATTTTCAGTTTCCTAAACTGTTGTACTTTTTCCAAGGCCAAAGAGCATCTACATCATATGAGGTAAATCACTTTATCTGGTTGACTTAAACCAGTGGGATGCACACTGGCCTGTAAGGTAGAAGACCTGAATTCCAGTCCTGGCTCCCCCACTGTCTAGCTGTGTGACTTTGGGCAAGGCTCTTTCTCTCTGGGTCTCAGGCGTCTAATCATTAAAACGAAGGATTTGAACCAAGTAAATGGTTTCTAAGCGTTCTTAGAAACCTCGTGAGTTTGGATGAGTCATTTTTATTGGTGGGGGTGGTATTTAGCTTCCTCATCTGTGAAGTTAGGAAGACTGGACTGAGTAATTTATAAACTCTCAGGCCTGAATATTTTCTTCTTCTTTTTTTTTCTTTTGTCTTGTATTGCTTTCTGGAGCATTTCTGTGACAGTTAACAGCTGTGGACAGGAAACCCTTGAGCACTTCTGACTTGGCAAAGGTTGCTGCTCCCTCTGAACCTCATCCCAGCCCATTTCCTGTGTTTACAGCATTTGGGTTTCTCACTTAGTGACAGGCTTGACAGGTCATACTCCAGTTCTCTTTCTGCGGCCTGGAGCAGGGTAGACCAAAATGAATACCAGTTTGGGAGTTGGGAGACAGGGTTTCAGACTTTACTCAGCTGTATGACCTTAAGCAAATGACCTCCTCTCTGAATTCAGTCTGCTCATCAGTAAAACCAGAGACTTTAACTAGGGAGTCTTTCTGGCTCTGATATTATAGGATATGGATATTTGCCTCCCTATTATTCCCCCTGAAGGACCCTCTGTTTCTTCTACACACTCCACCCTGAAAGGGACTCAGAGGAGCTGAGTCCCTTTGCATATCCTATGTGGGAAAAAAATAAGAGGAAGGAAGGAAGTCAGACAGCTATCTCAGGCCCAGACTGGCAGCAGAGAGAAGTTAATGTGGGGAGCCAGTGTGATCGAATTGTCCAAAAAATCAACTGTATGCGAGGTCTGACTAGTTCGCAAACTTGCCACCGTGACTTACGTTGGCAGCATGGTGCAAACAACTCGGTAAAGTTTCAAAACCTTGGTTTATCTGTGTCTTGCAGCTGTGTTCGTGTTGATGTGTGGCAGTGTCTTGCAGAGTGGTGTTCATTATTGTTCTGTGTTTTTGTGTGCTGTTGCAAGAATGTTGGAGCTTGAATCATAGCAACAAACAAACATTAAATTTCTTGTTAAACTTTTCTAGAGTGAAAGTGAAATCGGGGACATATTAGTCCAAGTTTATGGGGATAATGCCATGAAGAAAACGGTGGTGTACAAATACATTACATGTTTTTCTGAGGGGAGAGAAAGTGTTTTTCTGATGTGGAGAGGTCAGGGCGGCTAGTAACAAGTAGAACTGACGAAAACATTGCAAAAATTTGTCGAATTGTGCATCAAAATTGTCAGCTGACAGAAGCATAGCAGACCAAGTAAACATTGATAGAGAAACAGTTAGGAAACTTTTAGCCTAAAATCTTGGCATGAGAAAGGCGTGTGCAAAAATGGTCCCCAAGGAGCTCACTGATGAACAAAAGCAAAAGAGAGTCGAAGTTTGCCAAGACCTTTTGGAGAGGCAAGACGATGTTTTGGGCTGTGTTATCACTGGTGATGAAACGTAGGTGTACCAATATGACCCTGAAACAAGGCATCAAAGTCACGATGGAAGTCAGCCAATACTCCAATAACCAAAAAGTTCCATCAGTCCAAATCAAGAGTCAAAATGATGTTGCTAACCTTTTTTTTGATATCAGAGGGGTTTGTTCATTATGAATTTGTACCCACTGGACGGTCAACCACATTGACTATTTGGAAGTACTGAAGAGGCTGCATGAAAAAGTTAGACAAAACTGACCTGAACTTTTTGTCAACAACTCATCATGTTTCTTGCATCATGACAGTGCACCAGCTCCCACAGCACTGTCTGTGAGGGAGCTTTTAGCTGGTGAACAAATAACTGTTTTGGAACACTCTTCCTACTCACCTGATCTGGCCCCCAGTGACTTTTTTCTTTATTGGGAGGTAAAGAAAATATTGAAAGGATGACATTCAGGACATCAGGGGTCATACTATGACAGCTCTGAGGGCCATTCCAGAAAAAGAGTTCCAAAATTGCTTTGAAGCGTGGACTAGGTGCTGGCATTGGTACATAGCTTCCCAAGGGTGACCATAGTGATATTCAGCAGTGAGGTACGTAGCACTTTTTCTAGGATGAGTTTGTGAACTTAATTGTCACACCTCATAGTTCATAACCAGGTGGACACCAGTATGCATTTATTTTTATTAAGACTCTGGAGATAGACAGTATTCCAGTTCCAGCCCTACTTTCACTATTTAAGTGACTTGAGCAAATCACTCAGTGTATCTGGGCCTCAGTTTCCTCCTCTTATATTAGGAATAATATAATTGACTTCACGTGGTGCCTCAACCAGAGTGGGCACAATGCTCTGACCTCAACGGGGAAGATTCACAGGGCCTGAGTAGTTAATGAAGGTTTCCTGGTGGAAATAGAACTTTGCTTGGGCCTGAAGGGTCAGCAAGTCTTAAACTGAGGAACTGGATGGAGAGTCATTCTAGGTACTCAGCTACCCTTAATTAAGCTCTGGTGCTTTGTACAGGTTGGTTCCACCTATGTCTCTTACCTCTCTCTTCATCTGGGCAGTTATTGTCCAAGGGATTAATCCTTTTTCTTCTTAAACTTTTAAGAGAAAACAATATTAAGACAAGGGGGAAAACATAACATTTATTCAGGGAAAACTAGTTTTACTTTAATCAGTGGACCAGGTAGTTTGCTTGTGTTATCTTAAATACCTAGAAGATTGTATTGTGCATATTATACCACATTTTACAGATGGAGAAATAGTGCCTCCAAAAGGTTAAGCAACTTCTTTATCTCAATATTAAGTTATAATGACAAATCAAAGAGCCCTACATAATAATTGAGTACAGCTTAAGCCAGTTTAGAAGTTATGTATAATTTAGCAGTTATCATTTGTGTTTATTTACTCAAGTTCTCAGTAATCTGTAATAGTCAAGAGCCTTTCCGTGCTTATTTCCAGACATGGTGATCTTATTCCTGGCTCCTACCTATACTTACTCCCAATTCTCTAAACCCCTAGTTCTACCAATTACTTTGATTCTACCTCCCTATCCCAACCTTAGATCTCCTTCATTATTTTTCCAAGTGTTTACCAAGCATCTAGTATATACCAGACTAGAGATGGATGCAAATACCAGTTCTTACTTGGATCTTTCAGTGTAGTGTTTACAGATAATTACAACAAAAACAACTTAGTGGTAATTGAATACTTACTATATGCAGTGCTCTAGTTGAAGTACTTTATATGCATTAACTCATCTCATTCTTACCTACTCTATGATGTAGGTACTATTTAATTCTTATTTTAAGGATACTGAAATGGCGGCATAGAGAGGTTAAGTAATTAGTCTAAGTTGTGATAGAGAGAAGCACAGGCACTATGAGAGCACAGAAAAGGGGCTTCTAATTTAACATGAGTAGTCAGTGTAGAGAAGACTTCCTGCAGGAATTAGAAAAAGCCGGAGTAGAATCTTGAAACTTGAGTAGGAATTAGTCAGGAGCAAGGATACTGCAGACAGAAGGAGCATCATGTACAAAGGCACAAAATAAATGTTGCACATTTATAGAATTGAAAATAGTTTAGTGTGGTGGGAGTATAGGGTGTATGTGAGTGAGTGACATGGGATAAGGCTAGAGAACTTGGTAGGAACCCCCTCTTGAAGAATCTTGTATTCTTTGCTACATTATATTCATTATACAGCCCAGTGTTTCCCTATCTTGGGAATTTGAAGCTCTGAAAGGGGTCCTTAAAGTGTCTCATGAATCCATTTTATTTTCTCCACCACTTTTTAATCAATGAATGCTAAAAGTACAACTATTATTACATGAGACTTTTTTGAATTCCTCATTGAGAAAAATTAGGAATCACTATTGTAGGACTTTGGGAACCCTACAAAGGATTTTTTTTAATTAAAATTTTTTTGTTACGATAATAGTAGATTTATATGCAGTTTTAAGAAATAATACAGAGAGATCACTGGGAAACTTTGAAAGTCTCTCCCACAGTAACATTTTGAAAAACTGAAGAATATCGCAACCAGAATATTGACATTGGCCAAATCTACCAATCTTGTTCAGATTTCCTTAGTTTTACTTGTACATGTGTGTGTACGTGCACACATGTAAGTGCTTTTCTAACATGCAAGGATCCTTCGTATTGCCTTTATAACCACACCCTTCCCTCCTACTCTTTTCCCTGTCCCTAACATTTCTAAATACTTGTTTTTTTTTTTTTTTTTTCAAAAATGTTATTTAAATGGAATATAGAGCATACAACTTTTTGGAATTGACTTTTCTTGCTTAGCTTAATTCCCTGGAAATTCATGTGTATCATTACTGTGTTCATTTTTACTGCTGAGTAATATGGCATTGTATAATATATAAGTATCAGAGTTTAACCTTCATCTGTTGAATGGACATATGGACTGATTCCAGTTTTTGACATTTACACATAAAGTTTCTATGAGCATTTGTGTACAAGTTTTTGTGTGAATCTATGAAGGATTTTATTCATGAAAGTGGTCTAGTTAGATTTGAATTGTAGAAAAATTATACTGACTGCTGTGATAGAGGGTGAATTTGAGAGAAACTAGAATAGAGATAGGGAAGATCAGTGAGGAAATCAATTAATAATAACCCAGGCAAGATATATTGAGACTTGAACTCAGATTTCGGTGAGCTAAAATATGCTTTGCCACAGAGGCCTTTCCTCATAAATCACATTAAGCTTGTGCATATGTGGGAGCAGGGTTGGGAAGCTAGTGCTGTAAAGGAGCTCACTCACACTTCATTCTGGATAGTCAGTTTCCTTCAGGGGGTACACTGTTACCATAGCTGAGAACTGACTGCATTAGGTAAGGAAGGGCGTCAACTTAGTTCTTAAAACAATCATCCCAACTACAAAGTTTTTCTGTAGACATTCTTGGTTATGTTCTCTCAAGAAAAGAAGAAGGGGGCCACTTGTCTTCCTTATATTGTTCGCACGGAGGCTTATGTGGAATAGAAAGGTGATGAGAAATATTCTCCTAATTCTAGTCTCTTTTGGAGTTTAGGAATGTGTTCTCTGGTCAGCCAGCCAGTAGTGGGCCTAGGAGACTTGAGGATGACCTCTTGTTGTTATACAAACTGGAGTTCACATTGTTTTTACGCCATGCAGTGGTGTGCCTGGCTCCTCAGTGTTTATATCTTCAGGACATTTATCACTGTATCCTTGGGCCTGCTGTGATCAAGACTGATTATTGGGAGCCAGCCCCGCTTCTGAACCCCAAAGCGTATAATCCCTAGAAGGTCCACTGATGGGTTGGGCACCTTCCCTTGGCACTGTGCAAAGTCCCTGTCTGAGAACGGCCTGGGTGCCTACCCTAACACTCTTAGGAAACTTTTCCCAGCAGAAACCTGTTTTGGGTTATCTGTAATTGTTGTTATTATTATTTTTTGGCCATCTCAGACCCTGACAAGTGCTGGCCAGCACACAAGAATGTTTGGGTCAGAAGCCAGGTCAGAGAATTTGGGGTAGCTTTTGAACAAGTGTGTGTTGATTTAATTTCCCTGAGGCTGTCACACTTCATCGCACAGATATCTTTAGAATGTAAAGACATGTAGTGTATGGGATCCCAAAACCGAGAAAGCAAATCTTCAAAATCTGTAAGCGGCTTTCAATTTTCCCTTGATCAGGTACTGTGTTGCCCAGCACTGGGCCAGACACAGGGGAAGACCAGAAAAATCAGCCTCCTCTTGCTATCGTTGGGAAGATAAGACTCACGGGTAAAGCAAAGAATAGAGAACTGACAAATGAACGACTAATGCTTTTATAAGAATTTACTGTTTTTCACAGGACTTTACTGATTTTTCAAATATGAAAGTTAATCCTTAGGAATAGTGATTGTATAGGAAAGTTGGACTTCAAAGACCCACATCTACCACTTTTGCAATTCAGCATGTATTTTAATAATTAGGGGTTAGGGATGAAGGGGACTCTGTAGGCCAGAGAAATAGGTCTTATTTTTCTTGGTATTCCCAGTGCCTTTGGCCAGTTCAGCTAGCTAGTTCAATGTTTGGCAAACAGCTATTTGAAAATTATAAATGTGTATTGACATAGCAGCACATGAACACTGAACTGGGGGTCAGACACTTTTAGTTTTCAGTCAGAAAGTAAAAGGGCAGGCAGATCGGCTATTAAGCAGATGGACAAGAGTCTGAAGGCCTGCAGGAGAAGTCAGAACAGTTAAAAGGCGCCTGCACCAGAAGTGCGGGTCACTGAGGTCGGGGCCTGCTTGGTGAGGACTAATTAGGGATTTAGCCATCTTTTGGCAGGAGACTTCTTGTGAGGTCAGTATTTGAAGAAAAGAATACTGAGAGGAGGACGAAGGTAGAAATGGGGCACAAGAGGGATGGTGGACTGCCCCACCCTATCCAAGGAGAGGGCTGAAGATTTCTTCATCTCTTCTGCCAGATGATTAAGTTTCATATGCTTAAATGAAAGCACATTCCTTCGCTCTTTTTGTTCCTCCCAGCAGTGTACCAGGGACACAGTATTCCTTCTTTAGTGCCTCTTTAACTCTGCTTTTAAATCCTAATGAGGAAGAGGCCTTGGGCTAATAAATGACACCAAAAAATTAAGGCAAAGACCAGCAAGTTTTGTTTTAACCTGCTTGGGGGTACGGCACAAGTCCAGTTAGGATTTTTGTGTTTGCCCTTAATAGACAAAACATATCTGATGGAGCCTGCCCCTATTTGCTGGCCTTCGACAGTAAGAATTAGTAGCTCTAGAAAGACCTTTTGCATAGGCTCATCTGGATCTCCCAACCATAGTCTTGCAATAGGGCCTGGCATCGGAAGTTAGTGTGGCCTCTTACCTGGTTCTGCCATGATTTGCCAGCCAAGCTAGGGCAAAAGCCCGCCCCCCGCACCCCCACCCCGCCCCCCCACCCCCGCCCCCATGATGGTCTCAGATTTCTCCTCCATTTGTAAAGTGAGCAGTGACCCATGATCTGCCATTTAGAGTCTCAGCACAATGAGGGATCCCAATATCTATTACTTCCACTTTATGCCTGCAGCTTTTGTAAGATTGGTAAAAAGAACCCTTTGACTTTGGGTCCTTTAATAAATTAAACGGTGTGAGATGTTGTGTTCCTTGCTCTGGGCTTGTTTACTTGAGTTGCTCTCCCTCTGCCCCCACTGTCTCCTACCAGGTGTTCAGACGAGGGTACTTCCTGCCAGTCTGGTCTCTTGCTCCTTACCATATTCTACTTTGTGTCTTTGTAATTCATGTACTGTGCTCATCCTAGTACTTGTTGTGGGCAAGGACTGTACTTTTTATCTCTATTTGAATTTGTTCCTTCATGCAACAAGTTCTCCTGGCCATTTGTTCATTCAACAAATGTTTACTGAAGTCCAGTGATTGTGCTAAGGACTTTGCTAGGTGCTAGATGTTGTCTGGAAGCCAGGATTTAGCCATAAAGAAGACAGCCATGGTTCCTGCTACTCTGGAGCATGTTGTTTAAGTGAAGAAGACAGACATTAAGTGAATTACCCCACAAATGATTACAATGGTGAGAAATGTTATAAATAAGAAATATAGGGTACTTTGGAGAATGAATAATGTGGACCTACACCAGTTTGGGAGAGAAGATGAGTCAAGGAACATTCTTTGAAGAAAAAGTATTTAAACTGAAACCAGCAGCATGAGTCAGAGTTTGCAGGTCAGAAAAGAAGGAAGAGCCTTCCACGTAAAAGGAATTCTGGTTCTCAACCTGGGCTGCACATTGGCATCACCAGGTATAAGAGAGCATATGGACTGGTGCTTCATACTGGTGCTTACTGTTGGGATTATAAAGTAATACAGTTACTTTGGAAAACACTTCGGCACTTAACTTAAAAAGTTAAACTTACCCATATCATATATCCTAGCACAGGGATGGGCAAGATGTCAGTCACAGTCTACCAGTTGCCCACCAAACAATTTTGGGGTGACAGCCTGAATAATAAAATAAATAGCTAGGGGACCATGACAGTTGGAGAAGTAGCCCTTGCCCTAAAAAATTCTTTCTAGGTCTGATCTAACAGTTCCACTTCTAGTGGAACTCAAAATAAAAAATGAGAACTTATTTTCACTTAAGAAAAATGAAAACATTTTTTCACACAAAGACTTGTATATAAATGCTCAAAGCACTTTATTTGTAATAGCTAAAAACTGATGAATAGTAAACAAATGGTGGTATATTTATTTAGTGGACTATGACTAAGGAATAAAATAGAGGAAACTACTGATACATGTGTTAATTAACATGGTTGAATCTCAAATCGTGCTGAGCCAAGAGAAGAAGCCAGACCCAGAAGAGAACACACTAGTGATTACATTTATTTGAAGTTCTAGAATAGGCAAAACTGATTTATAATAATAGAAATCAGATCAGTGGTTGTATAGGGAGGAGGATGAGGGTTGGCAGTGAAAGACCAAGTGGGAACAGTTGGGAGTGATGAAAATGCTCCAGATTTTGGTTGGGCTGATGGTTTTACAAATGCTTATGTTTGTCCAACACAGTGAGCTGTACAGTTAAAATAGGGGCATTTTATTGAGTGTAACTATACCTTAAAAAATACCCAGCTTCATTTTTATAAATGTCAAGAATAGGCAAAACTTACCTATAATGATATAAAAATTCAGGATAGTGCTTACCATTGTGGGGAGAAGTGGGGGTAGTGGTTGTGGTCATATTGGTTGGATGGGGCAAGAGGGACGGAGTCTTGCTGGAGTTTTAGGCATGTTCTATATCTTGGTTTTGGTGGTGGTTATGTGGGTATATACATATGTAAAAGTTAATTGATCCATATGTTTACTGTATGTATGTTATGTCTCAATTAAAGAAAAAACAAAAAGAACACAACCCTCTAAAACCCAAACCCATACAAAGCCCCATTCATAGAGATACTGATTGAATTTGTCTGGGATGAGAGCCTCGGGCATCAGCAATTTAAAAGCTCCCTGGGTGAGTCTAATATGCAGCCAGCGTTGAGAACTACTATGCTGTGTGCGAAGGAGTGAAGAAACTTGACACATCAGAGAAGGATCACACGAAGATGAAGGAGTTGCTGGACATGACACCAGAAAGGGGACAGATGACACATCATTCTGGTGTGTCATTGAGAAACTTGGAACTTTATTTTAAGAATACTGAAAAGCATTTGAAGTGCTTTAAGTAGGGCGAGGACTTGGACAGAGATTTAGCTAGTATGCACTAGCACTGCCTAAAAGCTGGCATTCCTACTGACCTTTCTCAGGGTAAGAGTGAATTCTAATCCCATCAAGAGTCACTGCAGAGTTTGCCAGTCCTGGCTAGGGGGTAGCAGGTGAAGCAGGAGAAATTATTCTCACAGATGAGGCTCTTGTTTATAAAATTTCGCAATTTCCAGATTCCCCTCAGGTTTCAGCCAAGCACTGAGGAATGGTCTCTGACCAGTGCCCTTCTTTACCCCTAATCTGTACCTTCTTCCTTGACTGCTGTTTTTCTAACTTCTTTCCCTTTGGACTTGGGTCTCACTTCAGACAATCCATTGTCAGGCTCAACTGCAGTGGCTCTGCTTTGCATGCCTACAGGTATGTGTTCTCTGGGAGGCGAGTTACAATTTAGTTATGAGAAATGAAAGTGGAGGGCAGAGAAGAGGCATTAGGTGGACAGTGGATATTGGTGGTGGAATTGATGGACTGTACTCAAGGATTTTCTTGCCTTTTGGCAAGATATGGTTTGTTATGAATTCATCCTTTTGTGCATTCATTCATTCAGCCAGCGTTTACTGATTTTATGCTTGACAGGGCACGTGTTAGTGGTGGTGCCACACTGGGCCTTGGGTGATAGAGTGAGACAAATTTAATCCTTGCCCTTTTCTGGATGTGGCATGTGAACAACTCGGAGCATGAGAATTAATATAACAGAGTTATGTCCAAATGCTTTGGAGCATCCCAAGTAAATGATTAATTCTGCCTGGAGAAAGGAGAGGTAATTTTTGACAGGACAGAAAGAAATTTGTGGTTTTATTGGCCAGTGGTTAACAAAATGTGGTATGCAGAAAATTGGGGGTCAACCAAGATCTTTCTGAGGGTCCAGAAGGTCAAAGCCATTTTAATAACAATGCTCAGCTCTTATTTGCTTTTTTCACCGTGTGTACATTTGCATTGATGGTGCAAAAGCAATTAGGTAAAACCACTAGCACCTTAACAGGAATCAAAGCAGTTGCACAAAACTGTGCTAGTATTTCTCCCCTCCATGCACTCATGGTTGTTTTTTGTTTGTTTGTTTGTTTTAATTTATGAATTGTATTAAGTTATACCCCATGAATACATGTTTCTTTAGTATTCAGTATGACAAAACGGGAAGTTGTGCAGAAAGCACTTTTGCTGCATGTATAAGTTTGATGTTTATTTGAAGGAAAAGCACTTGTGTGATTGAGTTATAAACTGAACTCCCTCAGTTTTCCAGGGAACACTATTTTACATTAAAGTGTAACTGTTAGACACACTGTGGTTACTCAGACTTATGTATTTGGCAGACATTTTCTTAAAAATTAATGAAGTCAGCCTGCTACTTTAAGGAACACAACTGGTAGTATTTGTTGACAGTGATAAAATTTAAGCTTTTAATTGAATTAGAATTTTGGAAAATTTGTATCTGCCACTGGGAGTTTGACAGCTCTCCCAGATTTAAAGCGTTTCTGATGAAATTAGTGGCAATATTAGTAATTGTGATTATTTTGATGTTGTATAAATGAAATATGTCAAATTTGGAAGCTCTGCCTAACTCATTGAATCAATAGTTTTCAAATGACTTGTGCATTATGTTACAAAATCATACTTGGATAAAAGATCCATTCAAAGTACACGATAAACCAATGGATTTTAATGGAGTACAAAAAATTCATCCATATAGTTTCAGATTTCACATCACAAGCTTTAATAAACTTACTACTTGTTGAGTTTTGGTGTAGTATCAGAAGGAAATGTCTGCAGTTTATCTGAAAGGTTATTAAAATACTCTTGCCTTTTACAACTGCCTGTCTGTGTTTTGATCTTCAAATAAAACACATTGGCTCTGGAAACAGACATAATAAGACTATAGCTGCCTTCTGTTAAGCCAGGTGTTAAAGAGATTTACCAAAAAAAAAAAAAAAAAAAGAAACAGTCCCACCCTTCTCATGATTTTTTCCCCCGGCAATTATTTTCATAAATACATATTATATCAACACATAGGATATTTATTGTTTTTAAATGAATTAATTGCTAAATATTAGAATTTGTGTTTTAATTTCTAATATGGTAAATATCGAAGAGTTTTGGGATTAAAATTTTTTAAGGACATAAAAGGTCCTCAGGCCAAAAAATTACAAAACCTTGTCCTATGCTTTTTCCCTACTTAGAATTCTTCTCTTTTTTGCCTAGAGAATTCTACACATAATTTTAGATTTGGTACTTTATTTAGTTATTCATTCAAAAAACATTTACTGATCATCTGTCAAGAACTGGCTTTTGCTTGCTCTTGGGGACATGGCCCCAAGCCCTTAAAGGAAATCATGGTCTAATGGGAAGACACATTAAACAGGCAACTGCAACACAGCATGATAAATGTTACCAATGATAGACACATAAATGCTGTGGAAATCAGAGTCACTTGCCAGTTTACCTAGAACATGTGACTGATCAATGTGATTAGGCTGTACCTCCTGTATTTGATTCTTCATTGTCTGAAGGCAAAGTGGCTAAAGGTAGCAGAAGTTGGGAACTGTTCACCTTATGCAGGCCCTCTACTGGGTGTTTTAACAAATATGGTCTTATTTAATTCTTATAAAAACCTCATGCAACAGAGAAAATTATCTTCATTTTGCAAATGAGATATTAGAGGCTCAGAGAAATTAAACAACTTGTCTAATATCATATGGTTGTAACTAATGAAGCTGGGATTTTGACATGTGTTCTGATTCCAAGTCCAGGGTTCTTTCATTGTGGTGATAATGTGTTACTAAATGGATGGATCTTATAAGGTTTTCCAGATGGCTCTGGGAAAACTTGCCAGATTAGAATTTATAAAATAAGGTTGAAAAGTTCTCATGAAAGAGAGAGAGAGAGAGAGAGAGAGAGACAGAGACAGACAGACAGCCTAGCAAATGATTGGTTGAAGGCATTATTTGTGAATTTTAGCTGACGTGTTTTTTTCCTAGACAGGATTCTGCAGCCATATGAGATGTCAAAATTTTATCCTCTATTATCCTCAGTTCCTTTAATCTTACTTTTCTATGCCAGATGATGCCAGCAGCAAAGGTCACCTGTCTGATGCGGTTACAAATCAGAGCCTTGTGTTTGAAGCCCAAACTTCTTGGGCTTGCCACAGGCGTTTGGGAAAGGGACTCACTGACGTCAGGCCAATGGTGTCTATCCTGGAGAACCGCAGTTCCTAGAGTTTGGCAAACTATTTCCATTATTTAAAAAGGCCTATTAGAAGTTGTGCTTTAATTAGGATAATAAACCTGTTTGTAGTAGATATAGGCTAATGAAAAGATTGCATTTCTTTCCTTTGGGTCAGAAATTTGTCACTTCATTGTGGTTCAGGTGTGCTACCAATAGTTTTCTAGGACAGGGGTCAGCAGATGATGGCCTAGGGGCCAAATCCAACCTACCCCCTGTTTTTGTAAATTAAGTTTTATTGGAACACAGCTAAGCTCATTTACTGTTTGTCTTTGGCTGCTTTAGTGCTCGATGATAGAATT
This sequence comes from Lyroderma lyra, assembly GCA_004026885.1. Taxonomy (NCBI): domain Eukaryota; kingdom Metazoa; phylum Chordata; class Mammalia; order Chiroptera; family Megadermatidae; genus Lyroderma; species Lyroderma lyra. Next base: position 8,416 of record PVJL010010258.1, on the reverse strand, counting down.
AAGCAGTTGCAATAGAGACTATATGGCCCATAAATCCTAAATTGTTTACTGTTTGGTCTTTTACACTAAAAGTTTGGTGACCCCTAGAATAATCTTAATTCTGTTGTGGCACTTAACATATAGTGTTTTAATGGCCTATTTCCTCTACTTTTATAATTGAGCTCCTTGAGAACAAAGATGAAGTCCGATTCATCTCTTTATGCCCTGTGCTGATTGCAGAGCCTGACATATGAAGAACACTATAAATGTTGTTTAAATGGTCAGGAAACTCTGATTGGCAATTATACGTGCCTTTTAGTAATACAAAAACAGGAATGAGGGAAAGTGTTACGTTGGTTGTGTTCATCTTAGTACTGTGTGCTTCATCTGTGAACTAGTTATTATTACTTCATTGTATTTTTTTTTACCTTTGGATAGGTAGTTCATGAGTAAGAGTCCATGAATGAAAAATCGTGCCGAGTAAAGAGATAAACATGATGCCAATAAAATGTAACAAGAGCAAAAAACAAAAACAAAAACAAAAAAAACAATCGTGCCAAGTGCTCTTGTTAGTGAGGAGTTGAGAAACAATGACTTAATACTCTTTGGCTACATTCTACTCTGCCCTCGGTACCCACCACCCCTCTACCCCACCCGTCAGTCCCCACACCAAGTTGGCAGAACAAATACAGAGGGACGTAATGTTACATGGAGATATTTCTTGTAACTGTTCCATCTTACTTTTCTTCTTTTACAAAGCCATTTCTTCAGTGTGATTCTTACCAGTATTACCATCTGTGGCTTCCAGAAGATGAAGCCAACCTGAAACTGTCGGGTCACCTGGGCATAAAGGCAGTCAGGTGAAGTGCTGGCCTGGGAGTCAGCAGACCTGTGGCTCTTCAACTGCCTTTGACTTTGGGCATGTCAGTTAATATCTGTGAATTTCAATATTCAACATATTTTTATTGAGTCACATCTGGAACACTTAAATTTTATATATTTATACACTTGCCTCATTTTGAAAAGGATTGGAGCAACTTAGCAGGTGATAGAGAGGTAACCTGTCTTGTTCTATCAGTGTCTGACCAGCAGACAAGTAAATGATTAAATAGATTAGAGCAGCAGTCCCCAACTTTTTGGTACCAGGGTCCGGCTTTGTGGAAGATAATTTTTCCACAGACAAGGTGATTGGGGTGTAGGGGTTGTGCATGCACAGTTCACAGCAGGGTTCATGCTCCTATGAGAATCTAATGCCACCACTGATCTGACAGGATGGGGAGCTCAGGAGGTAATGCTACGGGGAGTGGCTGTGAATTCAGATGAAGCTTCCCTCACCTGCCCCCTGCTCACCTCCTGTTGTGTGCTCCGCCCAGCCCTCTTCCTAACTGGGGGTTGGGGATGTCTGGATTAGAGTGTTTCAGGTCTTTGATCAGTACCTTCAAGAAGGCTTCACAGCAGCAGTCTCTTTACCCTGTCTTTGCTTTCTCTCCTGTGACAGCTTCTTTTATCTGGGAGTTCAGGGTCTTCCTTCTCTCTTCTTTGCAAGTGACCTGAGGAGTATTTTGCCTAGAAAATAGTTATCAAGTTAAGGGCCAAAGACAAAAGAGGAATTTTAGAATCTGGGAATTGGAACAAATACTAAAAACTATAGGCAAAATGTCTTTTTCAAATAGTGAATGAGAAGGGAAGAGATCTTAGAGTCACATGGTAGACTAAGACTGGATTCCAGACTCTTTTCTGATGTATGCATTGGTCAGGCTAGCTGTTTTCCAGGTTTGGAAGAGAAGCTAAGGTGTCATGTGAGAAGTAGGGTGGCCTAGGCTATTCTGCTGGTTTTACTTGCACGTGACTGACTTTTGTGATGGTGAGCAGTGGAAGCTGCACTCCAGACTTTCCGAGCTGTTGTATCAGATGGGCTCAGGACCTTAGATGCCTCATATTTATAGATATTTGCTGAATGTAACTATCTGTGGGAAGGCACATGATGAAAAGGTTTTCCCCAGTTAGCCTGTGGCTGACATTTTATGTCCCAGCAGTGATAAAGTGAACAAAAAGGAAAACTACCTATTATTCTGGCATTGGGATGAAGGGGTTATTTTCCAGTTTCTAGAAAGATTGTATTAATTTACATTTATTTATTGACTGATGAAAACTAATATTTCATTTGACTATGTATTTCTTTGATTATTAGTGAGGCTAAACTTTTTCCTGTGTTCACTGGCTATTTGCATTTTCTCTCATTTGTATTTTTTTCTTGTGAGTTACCTATTTATGTTCTTTGTCTAGATCCCAGTGTATTCTTAGTCCTATGCTTGACTTTCCTGCAAGGGAACTATTAGGATAATAAGACATGTCCCTAAATGGGGGAGCTCAGCACATCCTCAGGGAGGTAGTTAAAGGCTAGATGAAACACTTTTCTCACTGTACAAATAGCCAGTTAAGTGACTACATGAGGAGTCGGGTAGCTAAGGATACTGAGACAGGTGGGTAATAGAGGTTGGGTGGCAGCCCCCAGTTATGTTGTCTCTTTTTGTTTGTTTGTTTGTTTGTTTGTTTGTTTACAGAGTTTTGCCGGATTGACAAGCCTCTGTGCCACAGTGAGGATGAGAAGCTGAGCTTTGATGCAGTCCGTAGTATCCACAAGCTGATGGATGATGATGCCAATGGTGACGTGGATGTGGAAGAAAGTGATGAGGTGAGCTCTCTCACCTGGCCGTTGCTCTCTTCTCTTCCTCTGTGAACAGTCTAGACAAACTGTTCCCTGTGGAGAGATGTTCTTGATACTGGCTTGTTCTCTAGAAACCTGTCCCTGTCAGGGGGAGGTGATTCTCAGCAGAGCAGCCCTGGGAGTCATCAGGTCAGAGTGCAGGCCTTATGTCTGTATCTGTGCCTGGACTGGCTCCTGTCCTTCTGCCGTCTGGAAGCACAACCCTGATTGAGCTGTGCCTTTTGAGAGGGAGAGGGAGCCCCCAGGTCAGTCTCTACAGTTTCCATGTATCCTTACTGTAATCCTACTGTGGATGGAGGGCATCAATCTGGACTTACTCTGTGCTCAGCCCTGTGCTGGCATGTGGGAGAGAAGACAAGGCAGACCTTGCCTTCTGGGAGCATATACTCTATTTGGGAAGAAGAAACAAATGTCCCTAGAAAGATCATTCCACATTCCACACTGCAGTTGCTGGGAGCCAGTTGAGTGGTCCAGATAATAAGAATGAGAGGAATCTTTAGATGGAAAAGACTGTTATTGTTTCACTTTTTGGCGTTACTACATACAGCATTTCCAGAGAGTCCAGAGTACACAGTCATAATGTGTGCAAATTTTTAAAGGTTTCAGTTCATTTCAGGCTCAACATCAGCCAGCAGTGTGGTAAACCTGCCAAGTTGTACCACATCTATAATAGTGATATGTATATCATGATGGGGGAGGTAGTGCTAGTCTCTCCTCCCTGATGCTTAGCCTACCTTTAAATTTTGAATTCAGTTTGGATCTGATGTTGTCAGAAGCGTTTGGAACGGTGAGAGACTGCATAGAGAGGAATGACACGAATGATTAAGAGTACAGAAACTATGAAATGGAGAGCATTCAATGCAATTCAGTATTTGTTAAGTGTCTTATATATAGGCTAGACGCTGTTCTAGACATGGGGATGTGTCAGTAAATAGGACACATCCATCTATCATCATATAATTTATAGTCTCGTGAAGAAACTTTAGCCTGAAAAAAAAAGATTTGGGTGATATAATTTCTATCTTTAAATACATTAGAAATGGAGAAGTCAAACATAAGTAACGATGATAACAAGGAAAACCATAGCACGAACTTAATTCTTACTTTGTGCCAGGTACAGTGTTAAGTTATTTGCTTAGTTACTGTTTTAACTTTCTTAACAACCTTATAAAGTTGCTATTATTATCAGGAACTGGAGCTTTGGAAAGGTAAGCATTTTGTTCAAGGACACACTGGATATGAGCAGAGATCTGTTTTCACACGTCATGCTGTTAAGTACTGCTGTATTGTTTGTCTTATTCTAAGGGCAGAGCCAGGATAAATGTGGTGAAAGTGAAATATAGGCATGTTCTTCTAGAATAAAAAATTGCCTAGCAGCACTGTCTCATCATAGAAGAGACTTCTTTGGTAGGGAAGTAATGAATTCCTTGTCACTGAAGATGTGTAAGAGGAATATAGCATTACACTGATTGATCACCAGAGGGGATCCTTGTATCTGGTTGAACTAGATAAATGTCTAAGGGATTTATTAAGAGGAAAAAATAGACTTCCTGGAGGAAAAATAGAATTTGGTGGAGTGGAAGGGGTGGGGCAGGCCTGAGTAGTAGGAGCAAAGATGTCGAGATTATAGGAAGCATGGTGAGTAGGGTTGGTTAGACAGAGTAGAGTGACTGTGGTAGAAAACCGCAGCACAAAAACCTAGAAAGGAAAGTGGAGCCCAGGCAATGAGGCTGATGAGATATGTGTACTTCTTGAACCTGACAGTTGTAGGTTCTTGAGCAGGGATAACAACCATGATGAAAATATCTAAACTTTTGGTCACATGTAGAAGTGTCGCTGGTCCTCATAGGATGCAATTTTGTCTATATTAAGAATAGAGGGAGTTCCCTGGTGGTGCAGTGGCTTAAGGCTTCGGCGCTGTCAGTGCTGAGGCCTGGGTTCGATTCTCAGCCAGGGAACTACCCACATACCAAAAACCAAAAACCAAAACCAAAACAAACAAACAAATAAACAAAAAGATTAGACGATCCAACAGTATTGGAGTTCCCTGATGGTGTAGTGGCTTAAGGCTTCAGCACTGGTGCTGTCAATGCTGTGGCCTGGGTTTGATTCCCAGCCAGGGGACTACCCACATAGAAAAAAAAAAAAAAGAAAAAAAGAATAGAGCCATGTTCCTGGTAGTGAATAAGACCTAGTGGTGTCCTGATCTCCCTCCAAGGGCCTGGCCACAGGACTGGGAGAGGGATGACACAACATCCCCTCCTTTTTTCACTCTCTGCTGTTTGGTTTGTAAATGAGGGGAGGAAGAAAATGTTCTTTTTAGAGGAATGTTACCACAACAAAAAGCTCATCAGTACAAACTGTTCTAAAATAACACAAAAGCTGTCACCCTGCTCCCCACCAGTGGCGAGCTGTTCTTTTTTAGCATAGCTTCTGCCTGCCTTGGCTTCAGCTGCTCTTCCTGCAATCTCAGGCCTCTGGTGGTTAGAGTAGCCTGCTAGTCTGAGTTTTCATGATCAGTCACAAGCTACTGTCTTTGAAAGCGAAAGTAATGTTAGCACAATGTATGCGCTTAAGTCAGTCTAACCATATATGAGACAACCTCAGAGTTCAGGATCTAGAACTAGAAAATTGGATGAACAGCTCAGGGCTTAGAATATTGGATAATGGACACTGAGTAACCAAAGGGGAAACCCTGGTTGTGATGACCATCAGGACCCGAGATTTTTTCTGACCCATTTAAAAGCATAGCTGATTACCCAAGGACCTTAGTAGAAGTCTAAAGTGATGCTCTACTCTATTAAGGCCTCATTTATTTAGCCTCACATCAGTAAGTTTTTCAGATAATTGAACTATAACCTCAGGACTAGATTTTTAAAAATTTTAGCCTTTTTTGAAATAAGTCTTTTTTCTTACTGATTATTGAGCAGTGTTAACTTACTTTGGATAATTCAAAAACATATCTTCTGGGCCTCTTGCACTATTACCCCAGTGCCTAGATTCCTATATGCAGGGTTGTGATTTCTTCTTATATTTTTCCTATCTCTTCTTTGATTCATTCTCATTTCTTCTTGCTGTATCTACCCCGCTGTGAGCTATGAAATCAGACTTCTGGTAAACTGAGACTCAGCAGACATTTTATAGAAAATATAATATCGTTTGTTTGTGGGGCAGCTAGTTGCCATCTTTGCTTGCTTTTATCCTAGATAGTGGAGGCTGTAGATGTGGGTCCTTCATATGAGCAAGATGACACTACTGGTGATTGTACCTTTCTTGCCAAGCTGGCAGGAAGCTCTACCAGCCTGGCAGTGAGGGGATTTATTACCTATGTTCTTTTCAGGGCTCTGGTGGGGACACTGCCCATGTGCAAAGGATTTGCTGCAGTGGAATGGTACCATCAAGTTGTCCTGACAGTCTGAGGTGGATAGACAAGGGCCTGTCTAAAACCACTGTCTGCTTGACTGGACTAGACTCTTTGAGAGCAGTGTTATTTTCTTTTCTGGAGAATACATGAAAAATTAAAAGCATTTATTCACCATTGAATCAATTATTATTTAATACCTGTTATGTACCAGGCACTATGTAGGGCTATGAATTTCATAGTGAATAAAACTGATCAGATCCATACTTTTATAGAGCTTGCATTCTAGTGGTCTGTATGTCACAGGCAACTAAGTAAGTAATAAGTAAACTTTGAAATTAGGCAGTAATTACATTATAGTAATTTAGAGACTTCCCCTTTGATTTTTGCAGGGTAAAATGAATGGTGATTAATGATTCTACCCTTGCAGGGTTGTTGTTAGGATTAAATAAGAAAAGTGCTGTTAAAAGTTCCCAGCACAAATAAAGAACTCTCAAAACACAGCAATAGAAAAAAAGCAACTCAATAAATAATGGGAAAAAAAATTGAGCAGACACTTCATCAGATAAAGATATTTGGATGGCAAATAATCATATGAAAAGATGCTCAGTGTCATTAACCATTAGGGAAGTGCACATTAAAACCACAGTGAAATACCACTACATACCTAATAAAATGGCTAAAATTTAAAAATGGAAACTACTAAGTGCTAGACAAGGAGGAAGAGCCACTGAAACTCTTGCTTATACAGTTTCTTATGAAGTTTAACATACCTTACTACATGGGCCAGCAATTCTACTTTTAGGTATTTACCCCTAGAGATAAATGAAAGTTTATATTCACTCTAAAACCTATACTCTAATGTTTATAGTAGCTTTGATCATAACTGTCCCAAACTGAACACAAATCAAATGTCCTTCAGTGTTTGAATGGATAAAAAACTGTGAAACACTACTTAACAATAAAAAGGAATGAACTGTTGATGCTCACAACATAGATGAATCTCAAAGGCATTAACGCTAAGTGAAAGAAACCAGTCTCAAAACATTATATACTATATGATTTCATCTATATGACAATCTGAGAAAGGCAAGGCTAGATAAATAGAAGCTAGATCAGTGGTTTCCAAGGATTAGGAGGGTGGGTAGGGTTTGATTACAAAAGGACAGCAATAGGGAATTTTGGGGGCTAGTAGAATTGACCTATGTCTGGATTAGGGGGGGCAGTTACAAGAATCTAATCGTGAATTAAAATAAAATTCATAGAGCTCTATCCCCTCCACCCCAAAAGTTAATTTCATCATATATATAAAAAAATTCCCAGCATAGTATCTGATACACAGCTCAAACTCAATAAATGCTAGTTACTTTCTCCTTTCTCCTCCCTCTATATTTCTAGGAAAGGTATCCATATCTGACAATTGTATTTTAATGTTTGTTTGACTGATGTGTTTTTCTCACCAAATTATGAGCCTCTTCAGTGCAGAGACTGACCTTATCTGGTTTGTTTGTCTTTGTTTCTCCAGTGCCCGGAAGAGTTGGGCACGGAATATGTGCTTAATCACTGTGTGGAATGATTGACTGATACCACTGTAGCAGGATGGTGTCAGGCTGAGAGAGAAGTCTTGAAGAAGGGTGTGACCACACATTTTGTAGGGTGGGGAAAGGTAGTTGAGCACTAGGATCCCAGGAACCACAAAATCTGCTGATGCTTCTGTTAGTGTCTGGTGTCAAAATATAGCACAGGATTTAAGAGTGTACTCTAGAGCATTGGTTCCCAAGTGGCGATATGTATACCCCTGGGTATGTGCTGAGCCATTCAGAGGTATTACGTGAAAAATAATCAGTAATGGCGAAAAAACAGGTAAAGTAAAAAAATGCAAAACATTAGTTGTGAAACAATAAATGTCAAGTTTCAATCACCATTAATGGAGACACTTCAGAATTAGATCACATTAGCGAATGATGACTGGTGAGGGCGTGGCTATGGACCCTTCCCCCAAACCGCTCTTCTACCAATCATTATGCACAGTTTCAAAACAATCCATTTGCACATTTCCAGAACTTCCCCAAACATACAAATACATCCCTAGCCAGACTGTTTGATCAGTTTAGTTACTGACTGAGGAAAAGTAAGAGTGTTGTCTTTAATCGTGATTCTTTTCAAGTAGTTTTTTTATTTTGTGTTTAATATAGTATCAGTGATTTTTAAGCCTGTCAGTTATGGATCAGTGGTTGAAAGCAGGAATGGTTAAAAAATGAAAACTTGATGCAGATTATAACCCGTCGCCAAGTACTTACCAACATGTGTCCGCACCCATGAGTACCCGGGGAAATAGCAAAAAGGTG
>PVJL010010257.1:0-50842 GCA_004026885.1 Lyroderma lyra | reverse complement strand
CTCGTCAGGTGAGGGTGGGTCCAATACTTCCCTGCCACGCTTCACGGTTTATTACTGGGCCTCAAAGTGACAGACTGTATGTTACCCATAGAAAGGGAGGTGACTTGATGGGAGACGCGAAACCGTGTGTTCTTTTACATTTATTTGTACTGACACATTAAACTGTTCCAATTTTGCTTTCAGAATACAATAATCTGAGAAATATGGAACAGAAGTGGAAGCAGATTCTCTGGAAAAATATCCTACAACCCGCCAAACGGTAGGGGGCAAATGTCGTACTTACAACTGAGGGGGTACGTGAGACCGTGGTCAGGCTAAGTCCATGGGGCTCTATTAGCACTCAGAGAGCTCTAGAGCTCAAGCGAAGGCAGCCAGTTACTGTCCGAAAAGCGAAAATCTCTATCCTGGGCTGCAGGACCCTGCTGAGCCGCCCCAAAAGCAACGTGTAAGAAGACATGGACCAGCACGCACCACACTGCACGCACCTCCCGCAGCTCCTCGTGAAGATGGCCGGAGCGCGGGCGAATGCGGGCGCCGCGTGTTCGTTCCATAGCCATGGCCAGGCGCTGCACTGCTGTGGCCACGTGTGGGGCCGCTGTGCGGAGGAGGCACCCGGCCGGTGGAGAAAGGAGGAGCTGTGGGGACCCGCCCTGGTAAAGGTCCCCTAACCAAGAGTCACCCCAGCAGCTGAGGGGATCCTGCTCTTCTCCACGGAGGCCCCCATCTGAGACGTCTCACCAGTACGACTGACCACGACCCCAGCCCTGTGCAGGGGACGCGTCCTGGGGCCCCTGAGGGATCTTACGCAAAACAGGAGCAGCTCTGCCCTGCAGAGGAGGAGCCCCAGCGGGCGGACCTCGGGGTTTGAGCGGTAGAATGGGAGGCAGGTGACAGTCCATCAGAGCAGTGAAGAGGGACACATCTGCTGCCATGAGCGAAGGGAGTGGGAGCACATGGCCAAGGAATGGGTAAGCAGAAAACCTGCGCACGGGGGGACCCTCTCTGTCGCCGAAAACCAGCAGAGCGGGAGAGAGAAGGGACTTGGCGTCTGGGAGGAGCAGGAAGGAGGTGAGGACCTCCATGCTTTCTGCGTGCAATCAGAGGGCCTGCTGATTGCTGAGAGGAGGTGAGTGAAGAAGAAGGTTGGGGAGCAGAAGGAATACGGTGAAGACACAAAATCCCACGAGAGGGGAGACGTGGGGGTAACAGGAAGGAGGTGCCAGTGACACTGAGGGCTGAAGGTGGAGACGGCTGGAGGTTGTGCTTTGTGTTTCATCAGTGCCCACGGCACAGACACAGGGCCTTCCCTCACAGCCATCACCGCCTCAGGGTGCTGCATGGAAGAGATCAGTCATAGACTTAATCCATGCTTAGAATTTTGCCACATGGAAAAATGACAGATGGGGTGGGACACAGAGAGGCAGTGAGAACTAAATAACAGGTTCCCGAGGGACGGCACCAAAGACAAAATGGGACAGATGGAGACACCAGAGGTGCCCAAGAACGAGGCCCCGAGTCAGAGAGAGAGCATCAGCCGATGAAGGCACGCCCGCTCTGGGGGCAAGAAGACGCCTTGACAAGACAAATGAAACCTGGAGTGTAGAGCCCTCCAGGAGGCAGACGAGCGCAGCTGGAGACGTCACTGAGCTTGTCCGGTGGCACCACAGGACACATGCATCTCCACCCTGAGTGCTCCCTGTGCTGCTACCACAGCCTGGCCATCCGGAGAACGTCTGAACAACTGAACAGCCGTGACCTCCAAGGCTGCCATCCCATTGTAGGCCTTTGCAAATGCCGCCAGGAGCGCAGGCTCCCTCTACCCAGGGACCAGGGCAATGGCCTTGCTCTTGTACTGCAGTGAGGATACCGGTCAGAGCCAACCTGAAGCACTCCCAGGTGCCTTCCAGAAGCCCAGCTACAACATTGTCAGAGTGCAGCAAGTAAAAAGCAATAAACGAATCCAGCTTTTAGAAACATAACCTAGCCAGCTGCGGTGAGTAAGGACCCCAGCAGCCCCCCTCAACATATTTACTTTAGGTTTATTGAGAAATACCTTCCAAGTAAAATTGTAATAAATCTATAGTGTATATATAGCACGATGATGTGGTACACGTACATATACATTGTGATGATGACCACAGTCAAGTTAATGAGCATCCGAAAACTCAGAATTAATAAGCACACATGGGGGGGGCCACAGGTGTGTATGTCTATATGTGTATCTACATATGTGTACGTGTATATGTGTGCCTGTTTGTGTAAATGTGTATGTGAATGTGTGTATGGGTGTGTGCGTGTGTGTGTAGATGTGTATGTGTCTACGTATGTGCGTATGTACGTGCATCTGCATGTAGATGTATATATGTCTATATATGTGTATGTGTGTGCATAGGTTTATGCATGTGTGCACATGTGTGAATGTATGTGTATATTGTGTATGCATATGTGTTTATGTGTGTACGTATGTGTTGATAATGCTTGAAATCTACTCTCAGCAAATTTCAAACATACAACACAGTGTTGTAACTATAGTCGTCATGCTGTACATTACATCCCCAGAACTTATTCATTTTATAACTGACAGTTTCTTTCCTTTCATCAACATCTCCCTGTTTCTCCCCACCCCCAGTCCCTGGCAACCACTACTCTACATTCTGTTTCTACAACAAAAGCTTTTCATTTCTTTTTAAAAAGTTTCCACATATAAGTAAAACTGTACAGTATTTGATTCTCTCTGTTTGGCTTATTTCACTTAGAATAATGTCAGCCAGGTTCATCCATGTTGTCACAAATGGCATGATTTCCTTCTTTTAGATAGATAGATAGGTATCTCACATTTTCTTTGTCCATTCATCTATCAAGGGATAAAGGACACTAGGCTGTTTCCATATCTTAGCTATTGTGACTAATGCAATAAACATGAGAGCACATATCTCTTTCAAGATACTGATGTCATCTCCTTTGGATGTATGCCCAGCAGTGGGACTGTTGAATCATATAGTAGTTCTATTTTTAATTTTTTGAGGAACCTTCTTACTGGCTGTATCAATTCACATTCCCACCAACAGTGTACCAGGGTTTCCTTTTCTCCAACAAATAGCCTGATTAAAAAATGCGCAAAGGACCTGAACAGACATCTTTCCAAGGAAGACATGCAAATGGCCAACAGGTACATGAAAAGATGCCCAATGTCACTAATCATCAGGGAAACGCAAATCAGAACCACAGTGAGATTTCACCGCACACCTGTCAGGGGAGCATCACCACAAACGCAAGACATAACCTGTGCGGGTGAGCATGTGGAGAAATGGCAGCCCTCTCAGTGCACCATAGACCAGAATGCCATCAGTCTCGGGATGCCACACACCATCAGTACAAGGAGATTACAAGTGTGAACCCTGAGCCAACTATTGCACTGAGGAAAACTGGAGAATGAGAAGCTTAGAGGAACGCACTTAAGATAAGAGCAAACATCACACAGAATTAATTCCCAACAGAAGACAGAATGTGATTGGAATCACAGGTAGAACAATTTATGCCCCAGAAGAGGATGGACAATAATACAGCAACCAACTAGTAATTTGTAGAGGTTAACAAGTAGACGTTGTCAGGGAAAGGGAGGAAGGGGAGCCTGCCACACCCACTGCCGCCCCAGCTGATGCGGGTATGTCCAAAGCCATGCCTCTCTGAGAAGCAACATCCAACATTTAACACTGGGGGAGGGGGCATGGGATATATGTCACTGAAAGAGTCCAGCCAGTCACTAAACACATAAGCAAGCAAATAACAAAAGATGTCAACACTAAGCATTACTATAATATATTATTAAAATGTACAGTTTCAATTCAATTATGTAACATGCAAAGAAACAGGAAAGTATGACCCATATACCAGGGAAAAAGCAAACAAAGAAACTGCCCATAAGAGCAACCAATTGTCAGATTTATTAGAAAAAAAAGACCTCATAGTAGCAACAGAACTCATGAAAACCATGAATAAAGAAGTAAGAGAAGGTATGATGACAATGTTGGAACAAATAGAGAACACAGATACACAGAAATTATCAGAAAATGGAAATTCTGGTGTTGAAAAATAAATCTACTAAAATAAAACCTCACTTGAATAGATCTGAACTGACAGAAGAAAGAAGAAATGAATAAATAAACTTGAAGATAGGTCACCAGAGATTATGCAAGCTGAAGAAAAGAGAGAAAACAAAAAAGAAAAGAGTAAAAACAGAATAAAGAAAAGTGGGGAGAGCCTCAGAAAGGTGGGATATCACAAAAGAAATAATGAAAAATATGTATAGTGAAAAAACTAAATAAATTAAAATGCGATATTAGAAAATATGCACTTAACACAAAATAAACAGGAAAATTAAGAAGTGTAAAAGACTCAAGACAAATGGAAAATGAACTACGAAATGGCAGATATAAATCCAACTGCAATGAAATCACATTAACTGTGAATAGATCGAACTACCCAGGAAAAGGCACCAGAACAGAATTTTTAAAAGCTCAATATCCAACTCTGCCTTCCGGGGGACCCACACTGTAGATTCAAAGATACAAAAGCACAGAAAAAGACGTACCGTGCAGATAGCAACCCCACGAGAGCTAGAATGGGGATACTAATATCAGACAAAATAGACTTTAAAATAAAAAGTGCTACTAGAGACAAAAGGAGGCATTTTAGAATGATAACTCTATCAGAAACTTGTAACAATTATAAATAACAATTATAAATATATATGTACCTTAATAACATATATATGAAATGAAGGGACATATTCAACAATACTAGTGGAAGACTTAAATGCCTCACTTTCAATAAGAGGTTGAACAACTAGACAGAAGATCAACAAGATGGAAGACGTGAACAACACTGTAAACCAACTAGACCCAGCAAACATTTATAGAACATTCTACCCAACAACAGCAACAGAATATTCAATCTTCTCAAGTGCACATGAAACAGTCAACAGAACAGATTACATGCTAAGCCATAAAACAAAAGTCAAGAAATTTAAAAAGGAGAGAAATAACACAAATTATGTACTCTGATCAATATAAAATAAAATTAGAAATCATTAATAGGGAAAAAACTGGAAAACTCACAAACATCATGGGAATTAATGCACTCCTAAATAACCAATGGGACAAAGAACAAATCAATGAGGAAATCGGGAAATATTTGGAAGTTACTGAAAATAAAGACACATCACAAAGCTTACTGATGCAGCAAAAGCAGTGCCTAGAGGGAAATGCATAGTTGGTAACGACTCACTCAAGTGAGCAGAAATATCCCAAATCGTGACGCTTAAACCTTCCACCTTAGACACTGGAAAAAATCAAGCAAAGGAAACCTAAAGCACAGTATAAGGAAAAATAAAAATTAAACAAAAATTTATGAAACAGAGAATATAAAAACAAAAGAGGAAATGAAACCCAAAGCTGGTTCTATGAAACCATCAACAAAATTAGCTGATCGAGGAAGGCTCAAACTACTAGACTCAAACATGAAACTGAGTATTACCACAGGTCTTGCAGAAATAAAAAGGTTTACAAAAGAATGTACAGTAAGCAACTCTATGCCAGCAAATTAGGTAATTTCGATGAAATGGACAAATTCTTAGAAAAACACAAACTACCAAAACTGACTCAAGAAGAAACACTGTGAATGAACCTATCATAAGTGGGGACAACAAATGATCAAAAAGTATCCATCCACGAAGGAAAGCTCAGATCCAAATGGTTTCACCACTGAATTCTGCCAAAAATTTAAGGAAGTATTAGTACTAATTATTCACAAATTCTTCCAAAAAGTATGAGATAGGGGCACTTGCCAACTCATTTTAGGAGGCCAGTTTACCCTGATACCAAAACCAAACACATCATGAGAAAAGAAGGCTAAGGATCAATATCTCTTATGAATATGGATGCAAAAATTCTCAATAAAATATTAACAAAACAAAGCCAGCAATATACAGAAATAATTATAACTTCTTGATAAAACATACTCAACAAACTAGGACTAAAAGGGAACTCCCTCAAACTGATAAGGAACTCCTACAGAAGAACTCAACAACCGATGTCCCTGCCAATGGTGAGAGGCTCAGTGCTGCCCTTGCAGTCAGGACCAGGCGAGGGTGTCCCTCCGCCGCCTGTAATGGAGGCCCAGCCAGGGCACCAGGCCATGCAAAGAGTCTAATTTGCTGATGCCGTGAGCTTATGCGTTCTAAGACAGTTCTAAGATACCAAATAAGAATAAATGAGTTCAGCAAGGTTGAAGAATCAACTGTAATAAATCAGTTGTAATGTTATATACTTGAAATGAACAATCTGAAAATAAAACTAAGGAAATAATTCCACCTACAATTGCATCAAAAAGAATAAAATAAATATAAGGTGATGGAAAGAGAAGTCACGTTAGGTGGTGAGCTTATTATACAACAAGATGACAATGCACTGTGGAATTGTATGCCTGAAACCTATGTAATCCTTGCTGACAGATGTTACCCCAGTAAGTCTAACAATAAAAATAAATTTTAAAAAATAATAAAATACTTAGAAATAAATTTAACAAAGGAAGTGAAAAAATGAAAACTATAAAACATTGTTGAAAGAAATGGAAGATCTAAACAAAGGAAAAGACATCCCAAATTCACGGATCAGAAGACTCTTGAACTGAGGTACTCGTAAGATTCAATCAGAAACCCAACTGACTCTTTAGTGAAATTAGCAAGGTGATTCTGAAATTCACACGGAACTGTGAGAGGTCCAGAATGGCCAAAACGAACTTGAAAAAACCAAGTTGAAGGGCTCACCGTGGATTTCAACACTTACTACAAAGCAGCCGAAATCGAGACAGTGTGGGACTGGCCCCAAACACATCAGTGCCACTAACTGGGGAGCCAGAGGTGAACCCACAGGTTTTACGCTCTGCTGACTTTCGGTGAATGAGCCACAACCCCTGGGCAGGGCAGGAAGGATGACCTCCAGCAAACGATGCTGAATGGCGGGGCAGTCACAAGCAAAGGAAGAGCGCGACACCTAACTTCATACCATCAACAAAAATGAACTCAAAACGGATACAACACTTACACACGAGAACGAGGACTGCAGAACGTAGAAGAACACAGTGCTAAAGTGTCACGGCTTTGATTGGGCGATGAATCGATGATGATGGAAAAAACGCAGAGAAAATGGTGGTGATGGCTGCACAACACCGTGAATGCCCATGATGTCACTGAACTGTACATTTAAAAAGGGTGAAAATGGTAAATTTTATGTTATGTATATTTTCCACAATCAGAACAAAAAAATCAATTTTTACAAATTAAAATACAGAAAATTTAAAAAGGAATGAAGTTCTGATTCATGCCACAATATAAATGAACTTAACTTTCAAGACATCGTGTTAAGTGAAAAAAATCCAGTCACTAAAGACCACCTGTCACGTGACTCTAGTCGTATTAAATGTCCAGAACAGAGAAATCTACAGAGACACAAAGTAGAGTGGGGGGTGCCAGGGGCTGAAGTGGGCGTTGGAGAGTAGGGAGCACAGATTTTCCTTTTAGTGATGAAAACATCCTAAAATTGACTATGGCTGTATACACTAAAAGTCATTGGATTATACATGTTAAATGGGTGAACTGTATGGTGTATACATTGTATCTCAATAAAACTTTTTAAAATGAGATAAAAACTTCTCTTTGGTAGAAGGAACACTTGGTTAAAAGTGTGAGTGTAATGTTTCTTCACTTTCCCAGGAGGTCTTGTTTTGAAATTGAACAATTATGAAACAGAGACTTCAAAGATTATTTAAGATTGTTCAAAATTTTTTAAAGTGTTTAATAAAAGCAATGATAAAAACTTAAACAAGAACAGCATAAAGTATAGATTATATTAAATAGGATAAAATCACCCAGAAAGAGACTTACATTGTGTCAAAAATAACATCCAACTCTAAGGTCTCCAAAATAAGACAGGCACAGACAAGAACTGAGATACTATTATAGAACACAGTTGAGTCCAGGATAAAACTGTCAAAAACAGGAAGGAGGTTTCATAATGGATAAATAGTAAATGTCAAAATCTGTCATGAATCCACATGCACTGAAATGGCTAAAGCAAAAATTGTAGGAACTATAAGAACAAAAATCAACAACATCACAGTAGCTCACAGCAGTAGGAGACACCCAGCTCCCATCTCATGTAACAGCAAGTAGGCAAAAAATAAGTGAATAAAATGGTAATAAAGATGGTTTAACATATTTCCAAATAAATGAAAAAGAAAATTCTGCTGTGATAGTCTCAAGGTAATAGTTTATCCCAACTTTCTCTGTAAATCCAAAGTAATTACAATCAGAATTCCAAACTTGATTCTTTGTGAACCTGAAACGTGATTTTAAAGTTTATCTACAAAAACAAGCATATTGGGAAATGAAGAGGTACCTGCCAGAGATTCTTAAAACAGCGTGACGCTGCTATGGCAATGGAGAAAGAGAAATTACACAGTAAACCGGAGTCTGCGTGGACGACCCCGCGTGTGAAGGTGCATCTGAGACTCGACTGAAAAATGGATAGAAGATACCAATCAATTCAGGGTGGATAACTGCACCACCTTTGAAGAAAAAACACGGTGAACCCCGGAATGGGTCTGAGATCTGACTGGATCTGAAGACATGAGTGACCGTTTCCTGTGGTACAGGGGACAATCCATGGCCTGGGGACAAGTGTTACTTGATTATCACAAGCAGATGCTTGTAATCTGCCGCCATAGGACATTTCAGCGAATGTAAACAGGGCTGTTTGGTCGCTTCTCTTCATTCTCAAGAATGTGAGGTAAGAACACATGAGTCCGCATTTCGGAACTGGGGGACAAGGAAGGCTGGTGACGGATGCTCAGACCCCCAGGGCCCTGCCCACTCGGCCACATGAGGAATGACGCCCCGAACTCAGAACTATTCCCCAGCCGCGTGAAGGTGGAGAACACAGACGGCGACGCACCAGCACACAGCGGTGGTTCTGGAAATCCGTCACCGAGAAGCAGCCGGCCAGAACGCCCACTAGTGGCCTAAGCTCAGGCAGTGACAGGATCACGACGGTTGTGAGAGACACGCCCATGGAAACCGCTGACAGACTGGGGGTGGGGGACCCACGGAGGGGACCGCGGAGGGAACCATGGAGGGAGCTGGTCTTGGGGCTAGAGGGGCAGCTGGCATCCGGGAAGGGGGGCTGGCCCCGAATGCGAGGATGCCCGCTGGCAGAGGGCAAGTCGTGTCACAGAAGTAGTAACGGAGGCTGCAAAAGCCGTGACACCTCCGGGGCCGGGCGGGACAGCAACACAGACCATAACACAAAAAACAGCTGCAACAGACCATAACACAAAAAACAGCTGCATCTGGGGGCAACGGGCAAAGAGAAAGCCACAGAAGAAGGACGACTGTGTAATGCAGCAGCTAGGAGGACATTTCAAGTGAGCAACAGTTTTGCAGATAAAAACCAGTCACCTGGGTAACAAAGCATGGAAAAAGGAGACCAAGAATTCCACTTTCCACATCAAATCACTGCTTGTAACTTAGTTGTGACGCCCTGCTCAGCTCATCTGCAAATGCGTCTGCTCTCTAAAGAGACCCATGACCCCATCCTGCAGCCCTTCATCGGTTCCCTGTCCCTTTCTAGGCAAAGTCACGCTGCTGGGGACATGTCCCCCCGCTGGGGGCCCTCAGATGCCCTTTCGGTCATCATTATATGGTGCTGTATCCAGATCCTGTGGCCTACACTCAGAGAACTTTTCAAACCCGCAGTTTCTCTGCACAGCCCCCGGTCCTGAAACGCTCCTGCTACGGGTGCATTACGAAGACGGCGGGCCTGTGTTCTCCTCACTTACCGTGTTCGTTAAAACCAGCACCCGCAGCCAGCAGCCTGCGACGGGCACCCGGTCTGCGGAGGGAAGGGGCCTGTGCTTCCGATGTGGCTTCCTTCCCCGTGATTGATGGGGACTGGCTGTCACTTTCCACATTAACATATATTTATTTTAATTACTGTGCATTCAAGCTCTCAGAGTACAAATACACACAGAATTGTCTTTTGCCAAAGAAGACAATGCGCAGCATTCCTCAGCCAAAGACAAACACGTTATGGAGAAAGCAGCTGGGCACAGGGTCTGGCAGGTGAGCAGGTGTCCTCTGAGGGAACACGGAGGGCACACTGGACGGGGTCGCCCAAGTCAGTCCATCACTCACAGTTACTCCAGGGACTAAAGAACAGTCAACTCTGAGAGAGAGGTTCACAATGACTCCCAGCCACATGGGAGCTGCCTGCACTTGCTGACCAACCCCAAAGGGGCAAATGGCTAACTGGCTCATCATCCTGCAAGGCTGCCCATGTGACTGACGAGAAGAGGGGGGTTAAGAGTCAGAGGGTAGTGAGGGGCCATGCTGGTAGCCGGGGCGGTGGCGGGCAGGGGGGGAGCGGCAAGTGCAGCTGGCCCAGGGACTCTGCTCAGAGCCTGTGTCCAGCTGGCTGACCACATCGTCATGAACGCTGTTGCTAAGACAGCAGTTTCACCTCTTCAGTTTCTGGTATGTCACCATCATCAAGGAGGAGCAAAAATGCCAGGAGACATAATGACAGAAAATTTTGCGACTACCCACTTCAGCAACATTTCCAGACTGGAAACTGGTCTCCTCTCTCCAGGAATTCCTGAGATGGCATGAGAGAAACTCGCCACTGAGAAGAGGGACAAACTGTCTGTGGGGCAACTGGCGATGAGATGGTGGCAGTGAGATGCATCAGACACAGGGACACGTTCTCAGGAGCATTTCATGAACTTACTAAGGCGGCTCACTTTTCAGCACATAAGTCTCTTATGGATTCAGTTTCTAGATTTTCTGAATCAAATATTAGAACGGAATACCTGCTCTCCCATGTACAAACACAGCCGTGTGGACAGTGAAATGACACATAAAAGCATGAGTGTCACAGTGAAGGGGGCAGCAGTGACTGTCCCCACAGACATAAGTCATCTGTAGCTGATGGTTAAGAGCCACACAGTTGTGCAACAACATAAGGAATCATTTAAGACAAAAAAATAAGTCTTAAGAGTAAAACCAATTTTATTTCTCTTGCAGGCCTTTTTCTCATTGCATCCTTAAGGTTAACCATACTCCTTAACTATAAACAATAAAGGAAAAATGTGAAAACACTTCTAATGAGCAAAAATAAAGCAGATGACCATTTTGAAAACTGACCCTTTAAAGCATTTGTGAGTACTTACATGTGGAGCAATGGATGCATGACTGATGGAATTCCTGAGACATTTTTAAAATAACATTTTAAATGCTGAACTACCTTATCAGATGGGAATAAACATTTTAAAAATGACTATGAAATTGGCACAATTGTCATAGAATATGGAGTAAATATATTCACAGTAAATGTTGAGTGCAATACTGGTATACTGCTTATTTACACATTGCTGGGTTTACATCCTAGAATTTGAGCTCACGTCCTATAATTTTATTCAAAACAGGATTACTCAACATTTAGTCTTCCCTATGAAAGAAAAACCAGTATGAACAAGTATCACATACTAAAAACTCTGAGCAGCTATCCCAACCTGAAGTGCAGATGACGAGGCAGAAAGGCTGAGCATGATGTCAGTGAGGTTTACTCAGAGGGCCCAAGCCCGAAATTCTGCAGGGAGCTGTATCTATCACTAAGTCACAGGTCCAGTTAGCACACGGAACACAGAAGTCCACAGGACAACAGCTGTCCTCCTCTGCTCTCCAACTGCTTGGGCATCACAGTGAAGTGACACCACAAGGAGGACCCAGCACCTGTCAGAAGCTCTGCGACTTCAAGCCTTCTTCCTCCTCCCCCCAAACTAGGACAGTCCCAGCTTAAGGGTTTGTGTTTGCAAATCCAACTATCAGGGGCATAAAGTTTAGGTAACTAAACATACCTTAATTCAACACATTCCAACATAAAACTGTAAAAAAAGAAAAAGCTGACAGCACCTGGGAAGGACACAGACGCATCTGCCTTGATAGACAAAGACAAAATGTGAATTGTGGATTCTGCCTGTGGACCCAGCATCCAGTGGCCGCTTGACCTGAGTGACAGCAGGTAAACAGCGTAGGACTGGCATTAAGAGTTAGACAGTTCACGATCATGAGGACAGATGGCAGGGTGTCCTGACTCCTACTCTGCATCCGTCCGCTCGGGTTGGGGGGCCAGCCTTCCCATGGGAGAGGGGCCAGCGCCCAACCATGAGGCCCGTGAACACGACAAAGCCTGCTGGGCCTCCAGACCCAGCGAATTCTGCCCCAGGGCACTGAGGCACCACGCAAGGACTATCTCTGGGTAGGTTCTCCCCAGCAGTCACATGGGACAGGAAATGGTCCAGAAGACTTCGAACCGTAGGTCCCAGAAAGGAGCAAATGGTAGGTTCTAGAAATGAATGGGATTGCTCAGTCTGATGCTCAGAGGTAACAATGTCTGGCAAACAGAAGCCACCGGATAGTGGTCAGAGCCTGCGACAGGCCCCGGAGAACGAGCTCCCGCTGGCAGCCTGCGTAGCCGTGTTAGTAGAGGTCAGTTCTTGGCGCCACGAAGACGACCCCCTGGGGCTGACATGAGTGGTCAGAATCAGAACACTCTGTCTAAGCCAGTCTCTGAGACGTGGGGTTACTAGAAGGTAAGGGGACGGGCATGAGCTGTATGCAGCCATGAATTAAAAACTGAATCTATAAACTGAAATTGAAAGATGGAGGAAGACTCTGTCCTGAAGCTCCCAGGCCGTCCCTAAGCCTTGGGCTCCCTGCGGCCAGCGGCCCACCCCAGCACCTGGCACACAGTCGGTGCCCCACAGGTGTTTCGTGGACAGTTAGGACAGGACAGGAAATGGAGTCAGTGTGCAATGCCAGCAGCAGAACTGGTCCCCCCGGGAGGAAGGATCCAGTGGGAGACTTAGGGACAAAATCCCTAAAAGACCTAAGAGCAGGGCGGAGTGACAGGCCCTGCCAGGCGCTGAGTGTCTGGTGAGGGAGAGATGAAAGGGGCTGTCTGCCGTGTTGGGGGGGGGGGGGGGCTGAGACCAGACAAAGCCTGTCCTACCCGTGACCTCGATCAAAAATAAAGCAGCCAAATAAACAAGACACACCCCAAATCCTGTCCTAAGACACATTTTTTTCTTAAAAAATTGAGAAGAAACCCACAAAAGTACGTGAATAGGAGGTTGCGCCCTACTAAATGTTCTCCTTCACCTGTGCAGGTTAAACGGGGAGGGTCACAAACAGAAAGAATACTGTTATTTCAGGGGAACACGAGACAGTTCCACCTGTTCTGGCAGAGAGTGCTCATGCGAGGAACACAGAAGCTGTGCTGGCCAGCTGAGGACCAGAGGCACCAGGGGAGGCCTGTCCCCAGCAGGGGAGGCCTGTCCCCAGCAGGGGAGGTGGCTCACAGGCATACGTCTGAGTGGATTAACAGCAGGCTTTACAGAAAGAGCATTGTGAAGGCAAGCAGGCTGCTACCACAGTCCTAGCTATAAACTCTATCTTCGCCCACAAGTAAATGCCACATAAAAACGTTCCTGGAGAGAGGCGAGCAATTTGGAAAGTAAAAGATGAAGCGTCCGATGGAGAGGGATCGATTGTGGCACTCACACGCAGCTCCCGCCTGAGGCACATCAAAGTTCAGATCAACACAGAGAAAAGCGTGAGGCATAAAGGGGGCTGAAAGTAGGACTGATGGTGCAGAGCAGGGCAAGTCCCAGAAACTAACCTTAAAAGAACCACCTTAGATCAATCGTTAGAGCAGAGCTGGTATGAAAGCCTCAGGCTCGCGGGTGAGCTTAGCCCTGGGAAGCGGCAGCAGCTCCCCTCTGAGTCGTGCCGCACAGACGGCGGGAGGCTTCTGTATGCCAGCCGCGCTGAAGCTAAGACATGACAGGCAGTCCATCCACAGAGTGCCAGGTCTGGTCCAGGGGGCCTTCGGTGGCCCCTCTGCTTACACACAAGGTCACTCGCCCAGAGGGGCCTTGCCTGGCAGCTGAGCAGGAGAAACCCCAGATCTGAGAATGGGTACAAGAGTGTCCCCCCAGGAAAGATCCAGGTCTCGAAGAAGCTTGAATGTGAGATTCCTAAATCCACATCCGATTTTCCTATACCTGGGAACATGCACAACTTAAAATTTCAAAGTAGAAAAGAGCTGTTAAAAGAAGCAGGAATGTCATTTGCTTTATCGTTGTAAGTGACGAGAACACAGATGTACAAATATTAATTTTTATTTTAAAGTGCCTTACTATTTTAAATGGTCCCTTTAGAAAAACAAACCATCGGTGTTAACTTGGGGCCAGGCCCTTTGTCGGTGAGTGCCATGAGTATCCAGAACACAGGGAATGCTTCCCACACTCTGACTGCACAAGGGTCACTGAGAGCCGCACTGCTTGACTGCCTCCTTGACTCCTACATTTCATAGTTCCCAATTCCCAGTGAGTGGAAATCGTTAACTCAATTGAAAGTAAGTTAAATATCCTATCAAAGCACCTTGACAAAGCATCAAGAAGTGCCTCCTCAGCCACTACGCAGGCCTCACATATGTTTCTGGCCGACAGGTACCGGGACACTGAGGCTGTTTCTGAGAGATAAGGGCACAGCCAGATGCCGACACACAGTGAGATACTGTGTCTCTCTTCACTGAGATGAGAACCAAGAAATTAGTCTTCACAGTCAGCCCACGGTCATCCGATCTGAAATACTGGGGACTTAATCATTATTTGTGGTGTGTGACAATCAACCAGCCAGTCAGTGACATGGCGTTTAGTTTAGAATGGCCACTCGAGTCAGAGAGAAAACCATGCCATTGGCACTAACACGCCCTTGGACAGCCCCGGTCAGCGTGGAGGGAGGGAGGGAGGGGAGTCCACACCCTGACTTCCACTCCAGTCCCAGCACCACACTGCTCAGCGAACTACGCTGGTCATGTGACCGTTCTCTGAGATGCAGGAGTTATGTACACCAAGTTCAAGCAGAATGGTGCCTGCATAAACGACTCACAAATAACGGGGTACAATATTTGGGGGCACATACCGGACAGGCTGTACACACTGACTCAAATGACCTGTATTCTCTGTGTCAATGGCAAAGCACTTTAATTTCCCCAATTTTTGATCAATTATACACATTAATAAATAGGTATAAAATAATGTCAAGACTCAGAGTCTTCTTACATCTGTGTGTGTCAACACCAGACGTCCGGGAACTTGGAAAATCACATTTCAAAAGCTGAGGCTTCAAATTAAATCGCATCCATGTTTTTGGTTCGGAAGCAGACGTGGTCTATTCTGAGTCATTAAGTGGAGGAGAAACTGAGGGAAAAGGCAGAATGAAGCGCCCTTCCCAGGGCCACACTGAGACTTCAGGGCCACAATATGAGCCCTGCTTCTGATGCTCAGCACCTTCTGCAGGACATAGCACGCAGGTCAGCGGCTCGGTGCAGTGAGGATTTGGCCTGGGGCTCACTCCTACTCTGGACTAGGTGCAGAACTTCCTGGCCCCTGTAACAGCAGGCTCTCGCCCCCACTGCCTGCTCAAAACCTGGGTGGGAGGGAGCTGGCTGACTTCTGAACGCTCCGGCCCTTCAGCCTCGCTGTGTCATGCATGTGCACAGTGCAAGCAGTTACTCAAAGGCAGGCTGCATTTGGATGCACAAGAAGATCCACAACTACGATGATTCCATGAAACCATGGAAGAACTGTTTTCTACTTATGTTTCAGTAGAATTACAGGAAACTGTGCTGAAAACACTGATACAGAGGTCGGCATTTCTTCCAAAAGTCTGCTGATCTAAACAGTTGGTGCGATGAGAATTCACACATAACCAGCTTTTGAAATAATTTCCTAATGATTTCAAAGAAGACAATTTGCGTGTACTTACACTGACCTGCACAGTATCATGTGGGGAATAAAATGGCATGGGAATTGCCGGCAGAGAATAATCTCCTGGCATAAATAGCAGACAGAGCACCCACAAGCAAGCACTTCTGCACTGGCAGGGGAGGCTGTCCCACGGCTGCAACGACACATACAGGGAGCAAACGCCGTTGTCTCTGAGCCAGCACCGAGGGAACATTTATCAGGGTGTGTGTGCGTGCTGCCAAAAGCAGCTGCTGTGGTTAAAAGTGTCAAATACATTTCTTGTAATTTTCTGAGTCATTCCCCAGGCTGTTTGGAATTCTACATTTGATTTCACATTATAAGGTAACAGGTTTGTAAAATTCCTGCTTAGAAAAAAAGCTGATCAACTACCTTTGAATCTACTTATTTTTTCTTTCATTCAATAATACCTACTAAGCAGCAAGAACTATGCCAGAAGCTATGAATGTAAGAAATATTTATTCTTTTTAAAAAATGTCCAAAGCAGATTCAGTGAGAAGGCTTCAAAATTCTTACACATTCAGAAATTCTATTGCAGGTGTGAACAGAGAAGTACTAAAGTTCAAAGCTGTAAGAGTGTGGGTAACAGTAATGAAATAAGTACCAGTATTCCATTTTCTCTTCCCTGTTCAGCTCCTCTAAAAATTAATTCTGAGCACAAAGATTACTTTGGCAGTAAGTGTTGTCTTCAGGGCAGGTCAGTGTTGAAACCATGGGAACCCTGGTCCACATGTGCTCAAACAGAGCAGATGGCCATTTTCCTCCTCTCGACTGTCTACGTGTTAGCTAAGAGTAAGAAACCTTCTAGACAGCCACAAAATTAACAGACTGAAAAGTTAATACAAAAATATGGAAATTGACACTGGGTGGTGAACACATAATGCAACACATAGACGATGCACTGTAGAATTGTACACCTGGAACCTCTGGTTTTCTTGTTAATTAATGTCACCCCAATAGGTCTAACAATAAAAAAAAATGGAAACAAGAAAATCTAGATAATACAACAAGCCATACAAATGATTCGAGAAGCCTACCTCCACACAGAGACAGCCACCAAGACCACAGCAGCAAACAAGTAACACAGGCTCAGCCGTGTGTGTGTGTGTGCACAGAGGATGCTTTTCAACCCCATTCACACAGCATCTAAAACTATATGATGCTTTTCTAAGTATAAACCTAACCAATCTAAGTGGGTAAAATAACAAACATTATTTAGAACGCGAAAGAAACCTTGAGTACATGGAGACATATACGTGCTTGTACTACGGATGACTAAATATTGTAAAGCTATCCATTCTCCATTTATTAATCTATAAATTCAAGTTAATTTGAATAAAAATATCAATAATGTTTTAGAAAACATGACAAGCAGTTTTCATGTAATAAAGTAAAAGGCCTAGAATAGTTAAATAACTTGTAAAAGAACAAGATAAGGAGACTTACTCTACCAAGTATTACATTTTAAAGACATAATAATTAAGAAAGTGAGTTATTTCCTGAAAGTTTAATAAATACACCAAGGAAACAAAACAAGGTGTTCTGCAACAGACCCACAGTCATGTGGAAACTTGACATGTAACTATTCTATGTTTCAGATTGATGAGAAGTTGACTGAATTTGAAAAACTGATTATCCACATTAAAAAATAAAATTAGATCTCCATGTCACCCAATACCCCCCCAAAACAAAAACAATTCTAGGTAAACAAAATGTGTAAAAGTAAAACGTAAACTTTAAAACCTTTAGAAGAGAAGAACCCGCAGGCTTTCTCATGTCAAGCAAGGTACAGAGGGTGTTGTAATGTCAAATTGAAGAACAAAAGTCACAAAACAAAGTAGATTTTAAGTTAACTAAAATTAACATTTTTAAACATATTCGTGACAAAAGACACTCTAACAAGTTAAGAAACAGGTCATAGCTGACAAAGGATTAGTATCTCACACATATAAAGAACACCTATAAGTTACTGAGAAAAACACAAACAACCTAATAGGAAAATGAACCAAGGATATGAAAAGGCAATTAACGGAAAAGGAAGCATGAAGGGTTAACAAACCTTGGAAAATATGTGCACTCTCGTTAGTAATTAAGGATTTACCAGTAAACAAGCCATGCAAAGAGACCCTCTGCACAGCCCTCAGAGAACCAAAAGCTCAGGTCTTGAAACAGCAATTGTTGAATGAGAATGTGAAGTGACAGAAGTCCTCTTACAGGGACAATGTGGGTACACCGCACTTTACATCAAATTAAAGTTGAAGATTCTCTGCCCTACAATTCAGTCATGTGTGTCCTCGAGCAGGTTCTCAGATGCTACCAAACCCGGGTCACAGTCCCTGGACTGCTGTCATTGGCAGGCCCGAGACCTGCACTTCTCACAAATCCTAGGTGACGGCAACACTGCTGTCCCTGGACCTCACTCTGAGAGCTTCTGGCTACTGAGACAATGTCCTCAGCTGCAGAGACCTACAAGGCCTTTTACAGTAGCACAGCTCCAGTCCTGACAACTCTGAGACATTCCAAACCTCCACTACCCTAAGGAAGGTAAACTGAGTTGTCATCAACCATGTCCAATAGCAGCAGCTCAACTGTCATGTGCGGACAGTCAGCTGTGAGAGAACACTGTGGCAGAGACATAAACCACATGATGGCACAGGCGAGTCCCAGGTGTAGACAGGGCAGTGGGTGAGGCGAACACCAAGCCCCTTAGGGAATTACAGCTTGAGGCCTGATGTGGGGTGGGGCTGGCACGGTGCTGAGGCTCCATGACCCTGAGGCATGGACAGTGAGTAACTGCGTGGCACACTTTTGTTGGCCTGCAGCGTGCAGCTAATGAAGGAAAGTATACCATGGCAGCTTTTAGAAATTCACTGCACACGCAGGGTGTGACGATTAAGTTCGCAAACTTGTCCTAGGAAAAAGTGTTGCACACCTCACTGCTGAGTATCACTACAGTCACCTTTGAAACACTCCCCTTGGGAAGCTGTGTGCCAACATCAGCACCTAGTCCAGCTTTCAAAGCAGTTCTGGAACTCTTTTTCTGGAATGGCCATCAAAGCTGTTGTTGTATGACCCTTGATGTTCTGCTTGTCATCAAAATGTCTTCCTTTCAGTATTTCTTTTATCTTCGGGTAAAGCAAAAAGTCCCTGGGGGCCAGATCAGGTGAGTGGGGAGGGTGTTCCGATACAGTTATGTGTGCACTGGCTACAAACTCCCTCATAGAGAGTGCCATGTGAGATGCTGCGTTGTCGTGATGCAAGAGCCATGAGTTGGTGAAAAATTCGGGTCATTTTTGTCAAACTTCCTTTTCAGCACTTCCAAATAGTAAACTTGGTCAAGTGTTTGTCCAGTTGGCACAAATTCATAATAAACCATCTCTCTGGTATCAGAAAACATTAGCAGCATTATTGTGACTTTTGATTTGGACTGACAGAGCATTTTTTGGTCATTGGAGAACTGGCTGACTTCCACTGTGCACTTTGACACTGTTTCAGGGTCGTGTTGGTACACTCATGTTTAATCACCAGTGATAACATGACCCAAAACATCGTCTTGCCTCTGCAAAAGGTCTTGGCAAACGTGGAATCTCCTTTGCTTTTGTTCATCAGTGAGCTCCTTCGGGACCATTTTTGCAGCTGATGCACCAGTGAACTCCATTACCTCTACTTTCAGTGTGCGTCCCAGGGGACCGGTCTCCTGCCCCTCCACTGCTCTGAGCCATCGCCTCTCCCCTGGCCGACCGCTTTGTGACCACTGGGCAAAAGGCACCAGGGTTTCCTGAGGGATACGGATCCCACCCAGGTTCCTCCCCTCCAGCCTGATGGAGCTAGTTAGTCCGTGACAAGCAGGGTGACCAGACGTCCCATTTAGACGGAACAGAAAGCAATAGTACTGTCCCATTTCAAACGGTATGTATGGTCAGCCTAGTCTCACTGGGCTAAATTCAAGGTGTCAGCAGGCTGACCCGATGTATCGTATGAAACAAGACAGTACCGTTGTTTTCTGTCCTCTTTAAAACTGGACATCTGGTCAGCCTAGGGACAAGAGATGTCTGTCCTGCCAGGACGGTGAAGCCCAGGTGATGAAGAGATGCAGAGTCTGGGAGCTGTCTTTAAGGTACAGGACTATCTTCATTTTTGAGCCACAGCACACAGGCAAGTCCACTGGCCATTTGACAACATCAGTAGAGTTACTGGTAATTAAAGGGATTTTTCTGCAAAACCTGGGACATCATCCCAGAACTCCACTCTAATTTCTAACCAGTGGATTTGAACATTTACATAATAAAAGTCACACTTCAAATGTTGTGCCTAGTGGTACTACAAAAACACAATGACAAAGTTCTGAAGCCATTATAAAGACCAAAAATGAAGACATATTTACCCCTGTCATTTCTTTAATTGGGAAACAGGGTTGAAAACAAAAACCAACCAAATTTTGTATGTAAAACAATTACATTGGCCAACAATAACTTTAATCTATTTTTACTTACCATTAACGCTAAAAAGCCATTTAGAAAAGGAAAACCTCATATTATAATAGAAATGCTGCCAGAAGCCTACGTGAGCCCATCTTTTCCATGCATGTCCCCAGCCTGTCTACACCTCAGGCCACCTTCCTCTAACAATGGCCATGCGCAGCTGGAGAGCTCAGCACTCTCAGCGTGACCAGACAGGGGGTTTTACCAAACGCCTTCTCTACTCACCTGATCAACTACTGATATGATCACATGACTTTCACTTTGGCCTGCTGATGCGGTGGATTATATAACTGATATTTAAATGCTGAAAATCGATTTTCGAAGGCCAGTCCCCCCTATCTGGGATACATCCTCAACTTGCTTTGTATGCCTCAAAAATTAGAACCTAGTCCTTGCTCCCACTGTCCCCATTCTGTCCCAAACAAATAAAAACTGGCTTTATTTCCCAGGCACCTGAGACTTACTGTGTACTCTCTGGCACCCATGTGACAGACACTGTTCATGACCTTCCTTCCTGATGTCCCCTGAGGTGCGGGGCCTGCCTGCCTTCCTGAGACTGTTTTCTTGTGGCTCCCTCAATAGCCAATGCTCTGCTTCTCCTTCAACCTCACAGCTCAGTCCTCTCAGTCAGTCATTAGCTCAACAAGCATCTCCAGAGTTCGTGCTAGATTGCAGCCTCTCATGTTGCAGTGCTAGCTGCTAGGCATGTGAGCCTGTCCAGAACACACATGTCCTGCTGACAGAGTGCCCAACGCAATGCAGAACAGAGGCATTCTACAGAGAATACATGGTGTCGCCTGTTGAACTATGTCCCCACATGTTGAGATCCTAACCCTTAATGCTTCAGAATGTGACCTTATTTGGAGATAGGGTCTTTACAGAGGTCTTTAAGTCAGAATGAGGTCATTCAGGATGAGACCTAGTCCAGTATTGACTACAGTCCTTGCAAAAAGGAGTTTGGACACAGCGCCACACATGCACAGAGTGAAGACGTTTTAAGACCTAGAGAGAAGACGGCCTCCCACAGGCTAAGGAGAGGGCCCTCCCTTCACAGTCCTCAAACCCCACCATGGACTCCCAGCCCCCAAACTGAGACACAATTGGTCTCTACTGTCGAAGGCCACACAGTATGAGGTGCTTTGTCACAGCAGCCCCCAAAACAAAAACATGTAGTGAAAAGCACCGACTCTGGGTGGTGAGCACACAATGCAACACACAGGTGATGTATTATAGAAATGTACACTTGAAACCTATACAATTTCACTAACCAAAGTCACCCCCACAAATTTAATAATAAAATAAAAAAGCATGCTGGGCACAGAAGCCACAACAGGCGTCATTCTCAGGAAAACAAAACACAGCAGAAAGCCAGGATGCCTGTGCTCAGGGATGGAAGTGGCAGCATGTGACACATTTAAGCCATGCCGACTGTCCTGCTGCTGTCATAAATCTTAGCTGTGAGTACTCCTATATGCTGAGTCCTGGGAGTCCTCCAAGGAAATCACCAACCCAAGGGGGACCTTGCAGACCCCCATGTCCAGCTGAATGGAGCATTACACTCTGTGATGAAGACACCACTACCTTCTGCCAGAAATCCTGGATAACTCTTTTCAGCCTCTTGTTAGCTTTCTGGCAGGAAGACAACAAATGGCAAATCTAGTGAAACAATCACGATACTTTCCTCCATCTTTTATCTGTTTATCGGCTATAAGTTTTAATGAGCTGTCACCCTCTACTCAAAATTCTGTGGGTCATTTTTGTCTTTTTCCTGCCAGCTTAATTGATTGCCCGCCTGTGATGAATACGCAATCAAAGCCCTTCAGCTTTTGGTATAAACTGCAGATGGAGCATTATGCTCTCAGTTAGCAGGCCTGTGCTGATTATATTGCCTACTGTCACATTGGCTTCATTGCCACTGCAACACTTTTGTCGTAGAGGATAAAATATTCAAAGTCCAGTGTGGCTTTGTGTGCCCGTGCATGTTTCCTTAGGAAAGCCAAATGCCGCAAGTTTACTGTGAGTGACATGACTTCCGTAACGTAGATCTCCTGTTTCTTTTACATGGTTCCATCTCACTTTGTGCTGTTTTCACTCAGGAGTCCACTGATCAGTTCAGCACTTTCCACCACATATTGTGAAATTTGTTGAGTGTTTGCTGTGTGCCTACTTAGTACCAGACACTGGATGTTTTTTTGGGTCGATGGGCTCAGTGATGACATGTTTAACAATTATAGAAAAGCACTCTAATGAAGAAAGTCATTGCCAGAGCTTTCATCGTAGCAGATGCTGAAGCTTTGGTGATGGTGACTTTGTTGTACAAGTGGTGGTGACTTTATAATATAATGGTGGTGACTTTGTTTCATGGTGATGGTGACTGTCATATGGCGGTGGTGGTGACTTTATTACACGGCGGTGGTGGTGACTTTATTATACGGTCATGGTGGTGGTAACTTTGTTGTACGGTGGCGGTGAGGAATTTATTGTACGGTGGTGGTGACTTCATTACATGATGGTGGTGGTGACTTTGTTATGTGCAGGACAGCAGCAAAGGGAGCTGAGGACAAACCCAGGTCCCATCAACAATTTCTGCTGTTCAAACCCTGAAGAATGCGTTCAACAGCACCAAATCAGGTGGAAGGACAAGGCATTTTTTATTATCCCATTAGATCAAATCCTGACACTGCAATGGCTGAGGTTAGTTCACCTGTGTGGAGTCCCAGAATGTCAATGCACATGTGAGAGGTAAGTGCCAGTTTTATGCCACAGCGAAACACCGTGGCTGAGAGGAGGGCGAATGCATGAGTGCTGGTCATGACCACTGAGCACCGCACCTAGGAACTGAGTTTGCAGCCACTCTGACACACATCTCGGCATGTTTCTTTAAATGACCAAGAGCAGGTATGATACTGACACTAACTTCATAGCACTGATTAACTTAAATGTCACTGCAAATAATGCAACAACACTCACATGACATAAAATATAACCAGTGTCTTTACTGATGACAGGCCACGGCACTGTCACCTCTGCTGTGGTTTGCTGCCCGTATTGACAATGAAAGAAAATGCTAAACTCCAATCAGAAGCTACTAAAAACAAAGATGGAACTTTTCCTATCCTTGTTCACAGGTGAATTATTATCTGCTAACCCCTGAAGGGTCCATGCACCCCAAGTTAAGAATTGCTGCTCTAATTAAAATACGATGTCTTCATATTCCTAGAAATACCTCATAGGATGTAAACGCATAGTTTAGTGTCCAAATACCTTAGAATTTTTTGTTAACAATATCATAATATCAGTATGCCCCAGTAGAGTCCCAGGAGATGTGCCAATGCCAGCTAGATGATACACAACTGCACAGAAGGGTCTGGGCAGGGGCATTGAAGGGACAGAGACAGCCATGCAGGGGCGCTGTCATGCTCAGGTTCTTAAATCTGCGAAGTGGAGAGTTAAAGAGGTAGAACAGACCCAGTGGACACCATGTAATGCCACTCAGAGGACTTCTTAAAGTGACATGGCCTCTATGAGCATTAATACTTTATTCTGTGCTTTAAAAAATGAGTTGGCTAAATCGAAAGAAAGTCATCTTGTAGGCCCTTGAGCCACTCCTGCTCAGGCCCACTCCTACCTCTTTGGAGTGTACTTTCTCTTTTAATAAACTATCTTTGTTTCACCTTATTTTTCTTTTAAGAAACTGCTTCTTGGTTTCATCTCTAAAAATAGTCATCTTGGATAAAGGAGCTGTGGTACATACACACAATGGAATATTACTCAGCTATAAGAAAAGATGAAATATTGCCATCTGCAACAAAAATGGAAGGACCTGGAGATCATGCTTAGTGAAATAAGCCAGGCAGAAAAAAACAAAGAACTGTATGATTTCACTCATATGCGGAATATAAAACTGAAAGCAAAGAAAAAAGAAATGAACAAACAAACAAATAACCCATGGACACAATCAATAGTTTAATGTTTATTTGGGGACGAGAGGGTCAGGGAGGGGAGAAAGGGGAGGGGGTGGGAGAGGAGAGGGGGAAGCTAAATATAAGGTGATGGAAAGAGAAGTCACATTAGGTGGTGAACTTACTCTACAACAAGTTGACAATGCACTGTAGAATTGTATGCCTGAAACCTATGTAATCCTTGCTAACAGATGTCACCCCAATAAGTCTAACAATAAAAATGAATTAAAAATAAATAAATAAATAAATAATGAATTTTTAAAAAAGAGTCATCTTCTTAAAAAAAGGGGGGACCCCCATATAAAATGAATGACAACTAAGATTGAAAAATTAAAACAATTTTAATAATTAGAGAAAAGAGAACCCAGGTGTAAACACAATGTAAACAGAGCCACTTTAAAACAGAGTGGGGATGTACTCCAGAGAGCTAACTGCCTTGCACGTCTTACACCTCAGACCCTGGAACGTTAAACACGGTTGAAGTAACCTTGGCACTAGGCCTCCGCAACCTTGTTTCTCAAATAACTGTTTGCAAAGATAGCAAGCAGTTACGGTGACTACTGGACTGATGACCACTGGACTGAAAACTAAAAACGTTGTTTAAAATTAACAGCTCTACGTTATGTTATGTGCACCAATAGGAACGCCTTCCTTCTAATGACATAACGGTTCCCATTCTCCTCATAAATAACCACTGATTTCGTTCCCTAAAAAAATGTTTAAGTAAAAAAAATTAAAAATGAGTTGAATTATTTGAATGACATGCATACCGAATAAATACACAGACTCTCAGGATAAGGTACCAATTACGTGCCTTGCAAAACTCCAGTAATACATTATCCCACAAAAAGACAAAGCTGTGAACTCAGATTTTCTAGAAAGGTTTTCTATATTAAAGCTGGCAAGAGTATCTATCACCAGGTTCCCGAGATTAACGGTTCTCATTCGATGGAAGCAGCATTTCAGAAAGTCTGAACACAGCCAGAGCCCTTGAAATTTACTTAGAAACAAGGAGGATGTATCCCTTTGAAAAAAATCACTGCCTATCTACCAACTGTATTAATGGCTTTTACTACATTTAGGTAAAGCAACTGCTCCCTTGAATAGCACTAAAAACAAAATTAAGAGGGTAACCAATGCACATCTTAGTCACCTGGTCTGCAAAGAACTTTGTAAAGTGTTTCCAAATTTACTAGAAGGCATTGGTAAAAATAAACGTGCAAAGAGGATGCAGGACAGCAGTTACGTCTTCAGACATAATGTTTACCAAGGGAGGGCTGCCAGTTCCCTGTCTGCGAGCAGTAATACTAGAAGGTTCTCCCTCACTGAGGCAGCACTGAATATCGTGTGCTGCCGAAAAACGTAATAAACGAATCCAACTCAACTAATTACACAGGGAGTAGAGAAAGGTCGCCGGAATACTGTCAGTGATCAACTCTCTCCAGCTGTGAAATTAAATACGTACCTTGGCTTGGTCACCAAGATTATTTTTAACATATACATTTACAGTTGCCTGCAGTGGGAAGCCACTACTCTGTGACATCATCTGCCCATGTGATGTTATTTTTTATTAAGGGAAGGGTAAGAGTTAGTAAAAATAATAATAAGCAAAAATAAATCCTGGAAATGTATACTGGGAACCAGGTTGTGGGGGGCAGTTATAAACCTGTACATGAAGGAAAATGAAAACGCTCTGGGCTTAAACACAATAACAGAAGTTTTAAAAGCTTTGTCATGAGCCTTGCTTCAAATGCAAACATCTGC
Organism: Lyroderma lyra; assembly: GCA_004026885.1. NCBI lineage: Eukaryota > Metazoa > Chordata > Mammalia > Chiroptera > Megadermatidae > Lyroderma > Lyroderma lyra. The sequence goes on along the minus strand of PVJL010010257.1, from coordinate 24,690 downwards.
TGCCCAGAGATACAAAGAAATCGGTTTATTTTTTTTTTTAAATGGTGCGTCAATAGAGAAACCCTTTCTGGAATCTAGAAAGTGTATCATTCCTCATCGACTGTGACTTCCTAATATTTAACAGCATGGCTCTGTAAATAGTCTCTTTAAAAAATGTTTTAATGGTATAAATCGTGGTTATTTCAAGGATGAAAACAGGGTAAGAGATGCTACTGCATGAGAAAAAATTGGTACCAAATTTTGTGGGCTTATCTCTGAATTTTTTAAAGTGAAAAAAAATCATTTTAACTATCATTTTAGTATCACTGAGAAAGGTTTTATCATTAAATCACACCATATTACAATACTGTTCGATTGTCTCAATATTAGTTTAATAGTAGCCACACAGTTTCACAATATTTAAAATGTCATGCCACTATACAATAATTGTAAGATACACAGAGCCCAGTGCTGCACACAGTGGTTCCTGCTGGAGTCTGATTCTATTACTTGGGTGTAATAAACTATGCCAACATCTACCTGTGTCGTGTATATACACAGGACACATATGCACATATGCACATACCCATTAACACATATCTATTGTACATACATATATGAGTGATGTCTGGGAAAAAAATCTAGCCATAATTGCCTCTATTTTTCAAATTACCTGGCTGGGTACTTTCTGGACGGCCTTGGTATACTATGTCAAATTGTTAAAGTATTAGCTGTCCTAATCTAAAATAGTCTTATGAAATATTTATCTTTTGCTTTCAGTAAAAAAGCAACTATGCTGAAAAAGTATGATTTTTTTTCTACACACTTGATCTTAGCCAAAAGGCCGAGAAGCGATGATTTTTTTTCTAAAAAGAAATTGTCATTTGAAAAATAAAATTTCCTTATACAGTAAAGTGGTTCAAGATGGCAGTGGTAGCTGTCCACTGTTTCTACCAGCAGCAGACACAAAGTCCAAATACTTGCTCACCCAAATTCTTTGTCCCTCTTCCCATGAAGCCAACCCAAACTGGAGGATGAAGACAGCCTGACCCAAGGTGCTGTCAAACTGCCACATGGTTGCAAGCTACGCTAGAGGGGACAGGTAAAGCCACCTGTGCCCTCTGGGAATTGTCATGGGCCCATCACCGGCGCTGCTCTGGTGAGGGCTCACAGAGACTGGAAACGTGCACTAGTAGCAGTCAGATGGCAGGTACAGAAAGCAGGAACAGCCCACAAGAACTGAGCAACTTAACAACATGTCCCTCTGGCCCTCTGACGGTCAGAGTGCGTGGGAAGCCCTGGGCAAGGCCCCGCCCCCACCCCCTCTGACCCTCGGGTCTCACTCTCTACTGCAGCTCCTTAGGAGACAGCAGTTCTGTGTCCTGAGACAAGAAAAAATCAGGACATACATGAAACGTCCTGTTGTCACACAAAAAGTAAGAACATCAAAGATACCCGGCACTGTGCTAGCATGATGGAGCCAAGGTGAAGTGCAGCAGGGTTTTCAGTGGGCATGTGACCATCAAGAGATCAAAAAGGATTATTGCTAATAATAACAACAATAGTGGCATAAGTGAAACAACTAAGTCTGTATAAAAGTCTGAATTCATAATAAAATTCTGGGGAGAAAAATTAACATAAAGTGTTTTAAGAAGAACACAACTGAAACACCAAGGAAAATATAACTAAATACCTATTTGTTATTATTTTTAATATATAGAAACAATAGGGATGTGATAATACTTTGTTTCTTCTGGTAAGCATTAGTCTGGTTGTAAAGTATAATTGTGTTCTTTATTTTATTTTTGAAAGCAGAAAAATGAGTGGCCTCATACAACGAACCAGAGAGAAAGGGTCCAACAATTTAACAGGAACCAGTTGTCACAAAAGGTGAAGGTTTATTCCAGAATGATAAATTAGTCAAATCTCCTAAAAGAAGAGCTAACCACACAACCCGGCTCTCGTCTCCTAGGAGACAAAACTTCTATACAGTCCTCCTATTTACAATGAAAGATTTTAAAGAAACATGTACATTTTTATAATAACAACAGATCAGGTAACTGTGCCACAGAAATACAGGATGCACAAGCCGTTAAAAGAAAAATTACCACATTCCTGGAAATAAAACCAGGTCTCCAAAAATCTAAAACCACATGACATAGGGCCATGAGGGTCCAATGACATAACAAATAATAACCTGATTATACCAAAGGGAATAATACCAGTGATTTGTGTCTGAACTGCCTTGATCTACGCATGCATAGGAACTTAACCAAAAATGTACAACCAAGTACCTGCAAGGGTTTGTGGGACACAAATGCTTTCACTCAGGGTCTAGAAAGATTACTGAAACCTAAAACCTGAACACTGTAAAAATTGTAGCAGCAAAAATTCCAAATTATAGTAAGTTCTAAAACTAGAAAACTTAAGGAAGAAAGAGACTTTTCTTAAAATGTTTCATCAAAAGTATAACATTTTACAATATATTATAATGTGAGGGTTTTATCAGTATTATAATCATTGTGGTATTTTGTGTGCTTGTCTGTTAAACTCAGAACAGTTCCTAACACAATCTACTGTGTGAGAACTGTGAATTAAATTGAATATTTATAAATGCTGAAGACTTTTAAGTGTTTTAAAGAACTTTTTGTTGTTAAACCCATAATGCATTAATTAACCATGAGTACAGTGTGAAAATATGTGGGGAAAGGTTAGCTGTTTCACGCTAACATAAACATTAATTATTTAATAAGTGCATAAAATTAGCTGAGTATTAAACAAAATAAAAATTGAGTAAACAGTCCTCTCTCAAACAAAACAGAAAATCCACGAAACGACAGTGAAGCCTCTCTTCCCACCCACACTCCAGCACATGTCACTTGGTTAAAGGCACCACCTTGGTTAAAGGACTGACCAAAGGTGACATCTTTTCAAGAAACTTCACTGTCCTTACAATCTCAGTAAGGGAGAGGTAAGAAAAATGTGTCTCTCAGAATGTTGATAGTTTTATTATGAACCACAGGACAGAAGGACAGGTATTTCACACACCAGCAGTCACACAGTGGAGAGAAGTGGCAGGCAAAGTCCCTGTGTCCACCCCGCAAACGGCGCGTCCAGGAAGCTGGAGGAAAGGGCACGCCCACCGTAGGTGGACCACAGCAGGTCCCGCTGCTGCTGACTGCGGGCCTCCATCTGCGCTCCAGGTCTCCTCCCAGTACGTGTCTGCAGGGCAGCTGTGTCTGAATTTCAGACCAAAGGGTGAAGCCCTCCAGCACGACACAGCTGCCAGGTTATTGTTGTGTTCTGTCGCTGCAGATGGCTCTTTAAATCCAGCTACGTAAGTACAGATCTAGGCGTCCTTTTAGAGAAAATGTCTTCAAAGGAAGAAAATGTGCCTGGGCCCGAAACAAAAGGTCTCAAACAATACACTCAAGTTATAAATGCATGAATATTAGAGTTATGACTGTGTACAAGAGTAAGTCTGAGATTACCCATTAAAAGTCAACAAGTCAAGGGCTGGCCAATACAGGAAGAAAAGTTTAAATCTAGAGGCATAAAAGTATGGAATTAATTTTAAAATAATAGTCACAATCATAAATGTATTATTTTATCATTCTCTATTTCAAGAATCTGTGACTCAACCTAGCATTGAGAAAAAATTATAATCCCAAAGTCAGATGCAGCAAAAATGAAGTTCATAAAAAGAAATCATTCTCAGTGCATCTAAAAATCTCACACAATGACTGCTAAGAGAAGGGGCCACTGCCTCTGTAGCCCAAGGCTGGAGCGCACACAGTTAGACACACACTTGTACACACACAGAAAAATACACAGACACATACTCATACGCACACACTTACACACCCTGATACACAGACACACAGACTTCTACACATTCATACAGATACACACGTAAACACATATACGCACACAGAGATGGACACACACACCCAGAGACACACATGTACACACCCAGACACACACTCAGACACACACAAGACACCCAGGCACACACACACGCACATAGCACAGTATGACAGCCATGCTTGAGCTAATGAAATCTCGGTCTTAAAAGTACTTCATTTAGATAAAATGATTTCCTGAGAAATAAAGCAGAGCACATTTGAGGAGAAAGTACAAATAAACCATCATAACAGCACTGAACCTCACTGTGGGCGACACAGATCACAACAGGATTTGCCCTAAACGCCGTGTCTGAGAAGCTGTTCCTTTCTACACCGATTTGGTAGAGGAAGGCAGGTTTTTTAAGCCCAAAAGATCCAACCACTCTAAAGAAACACAAGTTAAAATGCACAGAAGTGGCACGTAGCAATGAAATCTACAACTTAAAAACAAAAACTGTCCCTTCTATTGAACTAAAATGGACCAAATAATGTGTTCGTGGCACCAAAAAAAAAAAACACGCGATGCACTGCCCAGCCTGTGCTGGCTCAGAACCCTACAGATGTCGTGAAACACCGGGTCTTAACATCGGTCTTTCTTCCATGCGCCCACGCTTGTTCCTTTACAACTCACAACTTCGGATGGCTGTGCCCTGCACACAGTAGGAGCTTTGTCCATAACCCAAGTGACTGGCACCAGGCCGTCAGGCCTGTAGTCCTAGCACACATGAGTACTGAGCTCCCAACATCGTGTCCCGCTGGCCTGACTCAGGACATCGTCCCTGGTGGGGCAGAGGCACACAACGATGAAATATAAGCACGTCCTGCGCAGATCTTACCACGTCCACCACCTTCTCATTCACCAGAGGCAGGTGATTCAACCTGGGTTTCCCTTTTCACATTAGTTAACCCTGTCCTTTGCTTATTTCATTTTCAATCAGACAACACCTTCATTTGTTTATATATATCACATAAGAGGGTAAACCCACTGCACTGATAACAAAAAAGACTGAAGCCAAACATGACTTTAAACAAAAATAAACGTGCAGCACAATTCTGGTCCCACCTTGCCCAGAACTTGGGAATATGCTGCCTCCCAAGGGAAAGAGACTCTGAGATGGGATTAGGCTAGCATCCCGGGACAAGGCGATAATCTCAGAATAATCACATCTCCTGGCCACAGTGCACCAGAGAAGTGTCCCAGATGGCCCCGTGCTGCTGGCTTTGAAGGTGGAGCCATGAGTCAAGAGCCCCCAGCAGCTGGCAAAGGGACAGAACCAGCCCTCCGATGCCCTGCCTGTAGCCAGTAGGACCTACAGACTCAAACACAATCAATTTGAATTGTTTAAGCCAACAAGTTTGTGGTCATTTGTGACAGAAAAAAACCTCAATTCCCTCAGGACAAGGGCACTAACGTGCTTACTGCACCACTGTGCCTGCCCCAAATCCTCTGCATGATTGAGCAGTGCCACTGCTGCCTGACGTAAGTCTGTACCTGCATGACGACACATGGACCATCAGAAAACAAGGCGCTCGACGCAGATGTGCCACGGCGGCTGCGCGGGCCTGAGATGCTGTGTTTGGAGCTGCGTCTGCACGACCTGGAAGTCAGGCCAACGGATGTGCGGACGCACAGAATCAGTGGGCAGCTGCCCTGCATGTGCACCTCACTACAGACCTGACTTCACGGGGGACGGCTACCCTCACTCCCACCCTGGGCCGTCCCCACTGTGATCCTTCTGGAAGGCCGAGCACGGCCTTCTAGTCAGGCTTCCCAGAGACTCTGTACACGCGGCAGCTTACATGCTTTCACAGGCACAGTGGTCATTAGCTCAGCAGGCACTGTGGAAAGAAAAGGAAAACAGCCCCAACAGAGGGTTCGCCAACAGAAAGAAAGAGTCATACAAGGCACACCGTGGACCCCGATTAGCACTTTCCCAAAATACAGAGATAATCCTGCATCAGCAAACGTAACAGCATCGTTTCTCAGTAAATGACATCACAACGGCTGCTTAGTCAATCAGTGGCAGAAGGACAACCTCTACTTCACACAGTAACCAAAAGCAAATCCATAAGAATGAAAGATACGAATGTAAAAAACAAAGTGAAAATGTTAAAGTAAAATATGGCTGAATGTTTATGCAAATTTTGGCAAAGGAAAGCTTCCTGAGAGTGGCACCAAAGTCAGAAATCACAGAGACATACATGACGGTGTGAAAATTCACCTCTTACATATAAAGAAGTTCAGATTGAAACTCAAATAGCAATCTGAGATTCAAAAAATATTTGGGTTGTAAATATGTAAGAAGCGTTAACACCTCATGGTTATGATTCCGAAACAGTCAAATGAACACTCCAGTACTACTGAAATGAGAGAGAGATTGTACCACGCACTCCGCACACACAGAGAGGGGGGACGAGAAGGCAAAGCGAGCACCAGCACTGCTAACTGACATCATGCCAGTTTACACACTGTGTCCAAACCGTGAGGACAAAGGGAGCTTCCAAAGCACACACTCAGCGCGGAGCACACAGGTGTGCTGTTCCGGAAACCACACTGAAATTCACACTGCAGAGCTTTAAAATCTTCCCATTTCAAACATCTATTCTCAGGAAGTAATTAAGGAACTGAACAGAGGAAATCTGTCCAAGCACTGTTTGCATCACCAGCCAAATGGACGCATGGACTCCATGAGACGGCACACCCACACTGTGACACGCTTTGTAGCTATTATGATACTTTTAAATACTTTCACTGACAAGGACAGTTGCCAGAATATGCTTATTAACTTAAAACATTTGTTACTGAAACAATTGGTACAATCATTTTATCAAAATAAATTGTGGACATATACATAAATAAGAACATAGGAAAATGTGGAAAGCAAGCCATGATCACCTTTGAATCTCACTTGGTTTATGGTAATTTTCCATGGGGAAATACTGCTTGTATGGTTTTTAAAGGGAAATAAATAAAACAATTTATAATTATAGTGTTCACAATTTCTACAAGTAAATCTCTCAGCTAAGCAGAAGTTACTTCATTAATAATTTTAAAACTGATTTTAAATATAATTTACTCACTAAATTAGAAAAGCTAAAACTATGTACTTATAGAAGCAGTAGATGCTGGTCATCCCGTGCCTGAAGTCCTTACAGTTAAGTGTGATCTTACTATAAAAACTGAGGGGACTCGGGGGCTGGTAACCAACACCCCACCTTTCCTGACGGGGAAGGACACAGCGAGAGGAGCTCATGCTGCTAGACACGTGAGAGTGACTGACGAGTCGGAACCAGAGCCTGGGCTTCCAGCTGCCACACAGAGACTGGATACTTTTACACTTCTGCCTCCACGTCATTCAGCAACATCAGAAACTGATTCTCCACCCACTCCACAGGCAACGCTGGTGCCCTCCTGGTTCTCCAGCTGACAAGGGGGAGACAGAGAAAGCTCTGCTAGGTTCAGCCTAGCAAACAGCAAAATCAAACTGAACCCATGTGCTTAATGAAGAGAAAAAGGAGGTTCATTTTAAGAAATCAGAGGACACTCAAAAACCACTAACTCTTTACCCAGTGAAGATGAACAATGCTTTAATAGACAGCTGTTCCCTGAAGCATGCATCTATCCTGTACAGACATTCAGGGTCAGAAATGGGTGCTGTTTTGCTTCTCTTTCTACATAATCCTTGTCTCTGAGCAACACAGTTTTATGTATGCCTAGCTGCCTTGAGGAAAGTTAATTTTCTTTTACAAAATAAATTAGATTTCTACATTCAGAATTATTGTGACTTGACCTGGAACCGATACTAAGATCACTTTCTGGAGTTTCTCTTACTGTAAATGAGACAAAATTATGAAAATGCAACCTGTTGTCATCCTTGTCTGAGCAGAACAAACATGTAAATACTGTCCGGATTCTGCGTGAGGATTGCAGTAATCACCACCAGAGGGTCACAAGTGCAGTCACTCATGCTGGGCCATCGTGTCTGAGTAATTCCAATGGGTGATTTCAGAAACATTCACTGTTATCCCCACAAGTCCAAATACACATTTTCAATGTAATCACCTAAATGAATTTGCATGCAAACCTGCTAACACTCAGTGTCCTAAGAGGCTCTTGCAAAATTGTCACACTGAAGAGAAGTGGTCCTGTACTAAAATTATATTATCTCCCTATCTTTTCCATTCTGATGTAGGAGATACCTAAGTATCACTTAACTCTTCTGACCCCCAGATCCCTCTGGGGGACTTCCTGTGCACTGTGGGTGCTGAGCAGCACAGTGGCCTCGACCCACAGATGCCTGTACTCTCCCAGCACCTGTGAAAACCAAGAATCTTCATGAACACTTGCCAGTGTCCCCTTTTGAGAAGAATGGATACAAAGTGGATGAAACCCTGCTGTGGGAACTGGACGTACACCCCTCTCAGGAGGGAGGACAGCGAGGGATGAGAAGGAAGGGCTGGGGCAGGTGAGGATGTAACAGCCTCTCTCTTCTACCCCAAATCCACAGAAATCACAGGGAAAGGCAGGGAAAGAGGTAGCAAGTCCCACACACAGTGGGACAGCAGGAACACAGCATGTAGACCACAAACCGTCAAGGAAATTCTAAAAGAAGATAGATGGCATCAGAGGGACCAGGTGAGACCCACGCCCAGAAGTGTGGGCCGAGCGGCTGCCACACAGGCAGGCAGGGTCCGGGCAGTGGGCAGGGGTATCCCGCAGATGGGACGGGGGAAGACGGCCTTCTGACCAGTCCTATGCAGCAACTCCTGAGGGATGGACTGTTGTCATGTAACTCAACCACCTCCAAGAATATTTCCAGAAATACGAAGACCTCCAGCACCCAACAAGGTAAAACTCACAGGACAGGTCACAGCACCAAGTACCTCTATTGGAAAGGAAGGAAGGGTACGAATCACTGACCACAGCCCTGATCTTTAGGAACAGAATGCAGCAAATCAGATCCAAAGTTAAAAGAAAGGAAATAATGAAGACCCACACAGATGCCAGTGAGACAGAGAACACAAAACATAAAGTTCAGTAATTTCTCATCACCGCAAATCTATGAAGCCAAAACCTGGTTTGTTGAGAAGACCAATTAAATGGATAAACCTTCCTGATGAGGACGGAAGGGGAGAAGACTCACACGAACACCCGGATGGGAGATGACATTGTTCTGGAGTCGATGGCTGCAAGAAGCCTAACAAGGGAACATCACAAACAACGTCTGCAGCGAACGTGCGGTGCTTCTGGGTGGGGGCAGGGAAGGTGCCCCAGGGGACAGACACCTGGCAGTGTCTGCGGTCACTCTTGTTTTTGCAGCAAGAGGAAGGGTCCTCCTGGCACCTAGCAGATGGAGGTTCAGGATACTGCTACCAGGCCCAGGATAGTCCCCACCACCAAGAATTATCTGGTCCAAAATCTCAGTGATAGCAATAAACACCTTTGAAATGTCATCCCTCTGCTTTTATGTTTTCCACAGTTAAAGTCCCCCTCCCCACAAGACAGAATCCAGGAAACTACCTTTTTCAGCAACTATGTGTGTAAACTAGAGGCATGAGACCTGCTCTGCCACGGTGGGTCACCATTCTGGTGACAAAGGCAGCAGCAGCAGACACATCCACAGGAGGCAACTCTGTGGGGTTGCCGGGGGGCAGTAAGAGCGGTGGCAGCACCCTCATCAGGCCAGGCTGCCGTCCTTCTCGGAGCCGCCCCTAGAAGCTGTTCCTGCTGGGCATGGCGTCTGGTCTGGACCAGGATGACACTTGGTACTGTTCCTTCTGTGGCCCAATTACACAGCTCCGGGAACCATGGTGGATGCTGGGGTGGCACTGTTCCAAACTTCTGCCTCCTGACCCCAGCTCTCCAGCTCTGCTGCTAACACTGTCTTCCTGCCCTCAGGAGCAGTCCAGCAGGAATGAATGGTCAGCAGGGAAGCAGAAACACTCCAGTCAATGGGAGCGGGGGGGCTGAGCTGCTCGGGCCACTGGACCAGCAGGTGATGAGCACGTTAGTGTGACAAGCCCAGGTCATCAGGAAGCAGAGGGATTCTGCAAGTCACGAGGGCAGATTCTAGGGGTAGGGCATCCTGGGACCTCCTCCTGTCCAACCCCAGCTCCTGGGAATGCTCAGGTGGCAGGCTGCGGCAAGCAACACGGGCAGACCCACCAACGGCCCAGGGCTGAGAAGTGAGCGGCAAAGGCCATAACCTGACCAGCAGAGCCGCTGATCAGGGCGGAAGGCACAAGGGGAGGGAGGGAGGCGATGTCCTGGAGAGCAGGCACACCAAGGAGACCACAGCTGCCCTCCTGCCCGTCATTCTCGGTGGCATCACCCATCTACTCAGGCAGGAAAACAACCTACATGCGCCCTCGCTTCCCCGGGACGCGCTGCCTGCACTGGGCAACCTGCGTTAGCACATAGGCCATAGACATCTGGGCGGGACTGCGCTGAGCTGGAATGAACCTCAACTAGGACTCAGACTGTGTGGTGACTGAGAACAAGGTCCCCTCTGGGGACAAAAGTGCGTTTTCATTTCATAGGGTACAGCTGCATCTGTTGGGGACAGCTTTCGTTTGGGGCTGCCGACCTTTCTGAATCACCTCCCTACACTTTTGATAATTTCCCGTGCTGTGACGGACCCTTTCCGAAAATGTGATATGAAACAATATCAATGACAACAACCAAAGATTTTCCCCACCCACCTGGTGTCCAGATGCTGGCATGGCACCAACCTGCTGCCAAGGCCACACCGCCCGCTGGGGGATGCGTGCTGGGCAGACAGCAGGGTCCCAGTGCTGGGACTGACCGTCTAGGGCCCAAGCTCTGCATCCAGCCCAGTCAAACGTCCACAAAGTGCCTGACCTGCTTTCTAATAAGTTCCTTTCCTGCATACGTGAGCCAGAGTGGGCTCTGCTCCTTGCAGTTAAGAACCTAAGAACCCATCTCATGCGTGGACCACACGTGTAAGGGCCCCTGTTTGCCGCAGGGGTCTGACTGAGGGGCGTCCTGCACCATTGGCTGAGTCACTGGGGAGCAGACTTAAGAGACTCTGTCTCCTCAGAGGCTCTCACATAAACCTCCCACAGTCCCACCAAAGGGACCCTGTTCCTAGCTGTGGACACTGACCCCCAAAGGCCGGATCATTTTGAGAGACTACCAAACTGGTCAGGGAAGGTGCTAGCACACTTCTAGGATAAGTGTCCGAGGACACTGGCATGAGAGATGGACGAGGCACAAAGGAGACGAGAGGAGGAAGCTGTCAGGCAGTGCTGGGGACAGGGCCCACCTGAAACGTGAACAGCGTTCAGGACGCAAATGCCACCTGGAGTTAAGAAATGAGACATGTGACAATCGCCCATCTCCCCTTGGAAAACCAAATGAAAAGCCTCTATCTATCAGGACCTCAACTGATGGTTTTACTTAGTCCCTGGTCCTGAGGATGGTCAACGTGAAACCCCTGCTCTCAGATGTCCTCCATTTGTGTGGAGATGGGGGAGACTTCCTAGCACTCGGGGTATTAGGAACATGTGTGGCCCCATTGCTAGCCCTCGGCTCTGTGGCCCTGTCCCTATCCTCCCTACACACAGAAGCATAGCCACCACCCATCACAGGGGAAAGCCGTTCAGGGTAGCTCTGTTCTGGGCATGTGGGTCAAGTCGTCATCCCGCGCGTGTGTGTGGTGCACACCACCTTTAACACGTGCAACAAGACGTCAGCAACAATCACCACGATGTAAACCTCATTTTCACCCACCCTTCTGAGACTCAAAGTCCTGGCACCATGCCCTCAGGGACAACATAAGGGACACTGATCTCAAGAAGCTCATGGACTCAACACTCCACACCTCCTGGAAGCTGCCAGGGAGTTCTCAGGCCCCGCACAGGTCTTACCACCTTACATCCCACCAGAGCTCAGAGCAGTGGCACACGTGACCAGCAAAGGGAGAGGGAGATGACACCATACCTGAGCGGTCCCCATGATGGCACGTGGGGTGCAGGCTGAGGGCAGTCTTGGGCAGCCTCTGGGAGCAGGGCAGTGCTACAGCCGCGCCTCAGGCGGTGGGAAGGCCTATGATGGGGAATGAACAGAAATGGGGAAAAGATGGTAAAAAAGGGGTAAACAACCTCCCCACAGAAAAACCCATATGGAATGCATAATTAAATCAACCGAGAACAGCAATACGGCAGAAGTAAGCAGACAGGGATCTGCACAGAAAACACAGCCCAGGTGCTCCTCGATTAGACCGTACACATCACGCAAACGCTTCGGTTCTCAGGCAGGTTTGAGATGATGATGAACAGGTTTCACAACCTCAAAATAGCTAACCCCGCAGAAGCAGTAAAGCCATGCTTAAACCCAGGCCTGTGAGTCCTCATATGACTTGACGACAGAAGCACTACTTGCGAATGGAGACGAGTTCTGAAAGGACCAGGCAGATCCCAAGAAACAAAAGAGCAGTGCCAGGAATATTAATCGATCATCTCAGTTCCAGGAAAAAGCTGCTCCCCCACATCGAACTGAGTGTGGCATTTTGAAAAAGAGGTGGCACTCTGTATATTTGGAGAAACTATGAAATTCTCTGCTTCTTTCTCTCGTTGCATATTAATACGTGAAATGACTGCTGTCCTCAAAAATGAATCAGATGAGGCAGGAACATGAGGCTTTCTGAGGACACTTGTTGACAACATCAGGGTGGGAAGGCTTGCTGGTCTTTTACCTTCCTCAGCTGCTCCAGCACCAAGTGCTCACCTACGTGCACTTCGCACGACCCTACCAACCATCCTCAGGACACACAAGTTGTCGTGAAGGTTGGAAGTGCTACTAATTTCAAGGTTTTTCAGTACCTATTGATATAACCATATGTATTTTTTCTCTTTTAACATACTCATCTTATGTATTATTACAATAAAGATCCTATTATTGAAATAATCTTGCGTTTATGGAACAAAACCTACTTGATCATATTAAATATACAGCTACAGTCAGTTTGCTAATATTTTGTTTAGGAAATTTATATTTATAATCTTGAGTGGTATTAGTCCTTTTCTACTATATTATCAAGTTTTAGAATTATTAAAAAAGAGTGATGGCTATAACTCTGAAATGGCTAACACAACACAGAATTATCAAATCCTAAAAATTTGTGAATTTAGCTATTAAACATCTGAGCCAGTGCTTTTCATAAAAGTATATCTACAAAAATATTTTAATTTTCCCATGGTTACTGGCCCATTCACATTTTCTTTGTTGAATCAATTGTGTCACTTATATTCATCAAGAAAAACCAAGCATTTCATCTTGAATTTCAAATATCTCAGCAAAAATTTCCACAAATTATGTAGGGTTCTTTTAATCTTATTACCTGTGATTCTATCACATTTTCCATTCCTGATTCTTCACATTCTCAAGTTTCTATTTATTAATCTTGCAACAAGTTTGTCCACTTTCAGTACATTTTTGCACATTCTTTTGAACATCACAGAACTCAATGTTGCATTTAATCTAATCTGAGAGACTTTGTTTTAATGTTTGAGTTTTGCCCACTTGTATTTATTGGGATTACTAATAAACTGGTACATATTTTGTCCCAATAGCTCATGTTTAATACTTGTATCTTTTTTATGTATTATTATCTCATATAGGATATTCACTGTACTTTTTCAATGTCTAGATATTTTATTTCTCAAAAGTTTTAACATATGCAAGTATAATGTATATTTTTCTAGCAAAGCCATTAATTAATCAGTATCTCCAACATTCTTTTGAACAAAAGAACAATACAATTTCAGTTTCCTCCAGGTTCACACTCCCCTCTCCCATACCTCATCTGCTCTGATTTTATTGCTACGTGGATGCCAGGTATGGGTGCTTATTTTAAAAATGAAAATTGTTACTTATTTGAAAATCAATACTTACAACTTTTAATGTGTCTCTGATCTCTTTGCTAACATCCCTCTGGGTTCATTTTTCCTTATGCTCAAAAATATCCTGGGTTGTTTTTTTTCCACATGGTGTCTTTATGGTGAACTTTTCTTCAAGTTCCTGTGTGTCTGAAAATATCTTTGCCCTCAATACTGAATGATAGTTAGTTAAGGTATAGAATTCAAGACACTCAATAGATACCCTCAGGAACAACTGTTACAGTTGAGAGCTTTCGTACAAATTTGTAAGCAATTTCTATTTTCTTGACTCAGGATCTGTCTTTCCCATAAACACTGGTGTTTTACAAGGGTGGGTCAGGATGTGTGTTTCATTTGTATTTATTCTGACCTACCAGGTGGTGGGATTTTTCAACCTGAAGACAATTTTCCTCACTTTGGGGGGACTGTCAGTCATTTCATCTGAAATATTGATTCACTGCCTTTCTGTCTATTATCTCCTTTGGCTTTTATTAGATGCACTGCTTCCCTCTCAGGTCTATCCACTGTATCATTACTCTGCTTTTTCATGTTCTCTCTTTATCTTTTTTGTTCTTAATACCAGGAAATGTCTTCAGCTTGGTCTTCCAGTTCACTAACTCTTTTTCAACTATGTCCAATCAATGACTATCTACTAAATTGTAATTTCAAGGTCTATAATTTTTATATTCCTAATTGGTCTTCTTACATGGTTTCCTCTTCTTGCTTTATCGGTGTTCCACTTATCCTGTGGTGAAAAACACGGGCTCTGAAGCAAAGGTCTGAATCTAGGAGCTAGTCTTTTCCTAGTAAGACATCCTTGCCACGGCTGTTTCCTAAATGTATAAAATGGAGGTCACAGTAGGACTTGCCTCATAAGAGTTGTAAGGATTGGTGAATTATTCATGTAAAGTCCACAAACATTGATGGAAATATCCCAAAAGCTCCACAAATGTTACAGACATGGTCTCTGAAGCCTAAAGCTGTGTTCAGATCCTATGAACTATGGACCCTGAACCGGTTACTTCATTCAGTTATGTTAATCCAGGAGCTAACAACGTCCATTCTAATTTTCACTGCCCCGTTCCTTTTAATTCCTTCTGAAATTCTTCTTTCTCATGGCATCCCATTTTATTTTAGACATGGAATTTGCAATCTCCCTTTAATGACACAGTAGGTTTTTTCCAAAGTTCTCGCCTGGTTTCTCTATTAAATTTACCTGAACAGGGGAGTCACCTTTTATAACTCAGTGTATTTTTGCTTTCAAGTGATGACTGCCTTTAAGTCCTATTTTTTTCATCATCTATGCACACTCATTGGTATACACTCCGAGCTGCCATGAGTCCTGCTTCTTGGGCTCCAGAACACTGCTAGGCGGGTAGCTAATGAGGAAGACGACAGGCATCCTAGTCTTGATGAGCTGGGGAAATGGGGTCCCTTTACTGATGAAGGAAGGAGGGATCAGAATCTTAGGCTCTTCTGAGTATTCAGAGCTGGGGGAGTGAGAAGAGGATTTTCTTTCCCCTTACCCCCAATTTGTTCCAGAAGGAAAATGTTCAAATCAGTAGAGCAGGCCCTTTGAGGAGGGTCCAATCAGCAGCAGCAGCATCTATGAGCTTTGTAAGCCCTCCACATCCTTTAAAACTACACTGTAGAATTTTAATATAAATTTAACTTTCCATTTTTATTCCTCAGTGCAGAAAAGCAAAAAATTGGTTTTAAGAAATTTAACACATGCATACACACTCATAAGTGCACACCCAAGCATGCACACGCAGGCACACACATATGCTTCAAGAATGCGAAACACAGTGTGGTTCATATTTATGCTTCACTAAGGCTATCTTCCCTAATAAAAAGAAACAAGATGAAATTATAGGAATCTACTTCCCAAGTCACAAATTATACTTTCCCAATTACATCACATATATGATTATAAACCTTACACCAACTAATCGCTACCTAATTTATGATATCCATAAATACTTTAACTGACTGTACCAAAATATCTCAGCTTTATCTTCTGAAAATGAATATAAACCATTATGACATCTGTGTAATAGCAGAAACTGTAGAACACAATATGTCTGTTCTACTGCTTTCATCCTTCAAGGAGAAAATACAGAAATTTCAAGTTCTATTTAGTTGGTTAAATGGTAATTTTGATTTACAATAATATAAAAATAAGAACATCTTACATTATAGCTAAGAAAAGGCCATGGCGAAAATCACTCCTCCCTTGATCTCTGCAGCCAAGCCATCATCATTCCTATTCTACAGCACACGGGGACTGACCACTTTCCCATGTCCACGGCCAGGGAGAGGAAGTGGGACCCATTCACAGACCTTGCCCTGACGTGACTCTTGTACGTGTCACACACTTAGGTTACAGTCAGAGAATATGCATAGAAAAATGGACAATCTGAAAATATAATAATGCACTCAGCACAGTATCAGTTCATATAAGTACTTCTAATTTTCCCACCAGACCTTCCATTAAGGGAGTTCATTTAAGAGCAAGAACAAATCCTCTAATAAAGGTTTTGAATATACAAATATGTATTCAAAAGCCCAGTGAAGTTTAATCATTAAGTTTTAGCTACAACTTCTGCTACAGCCTTGCTAGCATAATCACAATTGTGCCTTAAATTCAGTTTTTCCTACACTCCAAAGCTGACTGTCCTAATTTCAATCTGATTTCTCAACCCAGGTTAGGAACTTAGTTCATGCATTCACGTACATCTTCTGAATGGTAACCTGTCACCCTGTCTTCATCAACCCTTTCATGGAATCTCCTCTGCACCAAATGCAAGGGTGTGCAGTCGATTTGACTCCATCTGTTTCTGTCCGATCCCTCTATTACATACTACTCCATAATTACTGATTCCTTCATAACATATTACTCTACAATTACAGACTTAATTGAAATGTCATAGGCAGCTCATTATCAGAAGAAATAACCCTCTAACCCGCCTTCTCTAATGACGCCACATTGTCTCTGGCACAAACGAACTTCTCGTGTCTCTGGGGCAACGATCTTCCTACTATCAGCTCAGCCCCCTTTCTCCAGCTCCTTCGTAGGAAGACAGCTCAGTGGGTGGCAGGGAGGCCAGCGGGCAGGCAGAGAGTGAGCAGGAGGCGGCCAGAGCACAGAGGGCCACCAGCCATCATCCGCTGCCATCCTTCATGGTGACATGTGGGACAGACATGCACATCACCATTTGGCACAAAGATATGCAGAGGTGCTGACGGTCCCCCTGCAGATGCCCTCTGGACTGAAGCTACCATAGCAATTCTTACCCAGCGCCCCACCTGGCTGCCTGGCTGTGAATTTCAGACCTGCAGCCCCCACAATGTGGGAGCCCATTCCTTACTAATGAGCTCCCTCCAGCTCGTGTGTGACAGAGATCCAGGTCCAGGTGCACATCCTGTTGGTTCCATCCCTTGGGAAAACGTTGACTGATGCGATATGGTAGAAGTCTGGCAGCACCATGATATGTCTTCTTGGAACACCACCTTGATGGTAGCAATCACACTGTTGGTGGCCAGTAGTGAAAAACCAAGTCACACCCACTTGGCAGTGAAGGAGATATGCTGCTCACATGATACAGAGTCCAGAGCCCCAAGCGGCTACACCTCGAGGCTCAGCAGTGCCAAGCCATTGGCTGACATCTTCTCTTCCCCCACACTCGGTGATCACAGCTCCATCCTAAAGCTAACTGCACCCTGTAAGTGTAGGACAGCTGCCGGTCCTCCCAGACATTTCTTATCACTTCCAGGGAAAGGGCGTGACTTTCAGAAGCTAACTCAGAAGGGCAGAAACCTCGCTCTCAGAGGTTTCCAGTTTCAAAGGCTTCAGTCAGTCCTATGCTCACTAGGAACACAAGGACATGCCACGTGCCAGGGCTGGCATTCTCCCAAATTCTAGGCCACATGGGAGAGGGGACAGATGGGGTAGTACGGTGCTATGGACATCCAAACACAAGCTGTGTCCTCATCAAGAAAGCAGAGGTGAGAGTGTGGGTGAGAACCACAACATTGATATCCCATCGCTGTCCAAGCTTCACGTTCCCCTGCTCTGTATTGCAGCAGGAGACCCAGCTCCATCTAGATGTCATTATCAACAAAAGACCATCTAATCAGCTTTTCTCTTACATGGAAGCATGTGTCCCCAAGCAACATGACTGCATATTAACACCAAAAAGGCTCTGAGCAGGGACTGACTGGCACATGTTGGCACAAGGAGATGACCACCCACACAACAGTAAGAAACTGAGTCACAAACCATGGGGAACTATTTCTCTTCTTCCTCCATCCTCAGTTTAAAAATCATTAATACACAATTGAACATGAAAACTCAATTATAACTTTTTAGAGTTACCATGTTGAAAATAGTAATAAATATATTTAGTAAACAAAAGTTCTGCAAACCTATGATGTGGCATGTCACAAATCATTATAGAAAAGCAATTTATAGTGCAATGAAGTCTAATTTATAGAATGTACCTCAAAAACAATGAAGGCAGAGAGCTATGTGTGAAAAGCAATTACCACAGCATTTGGCATTTACAACCTCATGTCTGCAATTGTCCTATAATCACTGTATTCCATTAACATGCGCTGGGTAATGTTGTGTACCAAATAAGCTACTCTCTATTTTGGTTAATATTTTATTTAATGACTAAAAAGATAATAAACAGCATTCAGTACAAAGTGCATTTTGAACAATGTTAAATTATCATGTGTTGTCAGAATCAGTGAAACTGGATAAATTAAAAGACACAAGTAAGAAATGGAGACAGTTACAGCACTGGATTCATTCACGGGACCAAGTGCACACATTCCCGAGAGAAGAGAGAAGCGGGTGACACTCAGCGACTGCTTACATCACCAGTAGTAAGTGTGAAATGATCTGAGGCACAGCAAACTAAACCCAGTTTTACAGGAGGACTCGTCCCCACTGAAAGGAAGGGTCTGAGCACAGTCGCCAGGGCAGATGGAAGCCAGACGAAGGACTCCTGGCCACAGTCCATAACAAACCAAAGACAAACTGTGCAAGGACACACCGTTCTTTTGGGCAAGTCACATGGACAACCAAACAGTACTTCCCACAAAAAAAAAGTATTACAGAGAACAGGATATAATGTTCAAGAAATCCGGAAGATGCTGCCACGTGCCTGAGGAACAATGGTGCTTCCAGCCTCTGCCGGGCGACCAGCCCAGGGGCAGATGTTCAATCAAGTCAGCTGTTTCTTACTGAGCAGACAGACTCACGTGAAAATAACTCGATTTTTACTGAGTTCAATCAAGTTCACTCATATTGGTAGACACATCCTAACCTACAACAAAAAAGAAATTTTATCTGTAATCCTATGTGTTTCTTCCCTAACCTAGTAGCCACTTTAAACTAGACATGATCATGCTGTGTAGGATGGAAACAACAGTGCCTAAAATATCTGAGCTACATGAAGACACACACACACTCACACACACTCACACACACACACACACACAGACACTGAGACATACAGAGACACAGACACATACAGGGATACATACCCACACACATACACAGACACACAAATACAAAGACCACTCATACACACACACACACACACACACATATACAGATACACACACACACAACTGTGTAAGAGAGAAGCATGTATACTTACTCTCAGCAAGTTATTGACACCAGATATTTCCTTAGCAGTAAAAATTTAGACCAAACAAAGGTCTTAAGAAAAAGTCAAAAGATTAACTGGGCAAGGTCTGAAATGGTGTGAAAGAACCTTAAAGGAAAAGCATTTATAAATTTTTGCTGGCACACTTTGATCAAAGGTATTTCAACAGTAAACCCATGAATGTGGACCCACGTGATAATACAGAAAGTACAAATAAAAAGAGAGAAGAAGAAATTCTAATTGAATTTGAAAGGTACCGCTTTGCAAGGTACTCAGGAGTTCAGCATGAAGTGCAAATGTTACTGGGTAAATGCAGTATTTTCAGAGAAGTTGTTCTGCTGGTTAAGATCGAGGGCTGGGAAAAGGCACAGTAAGGGCAGATTACTGCCTGCCACACGGCCTGTGCACCCCTCCAGGAGAAAGTTCCACTGTCCACCCCAGCCATCCACCCTGTGAGCAGAAGGACACTCTGCCATGGACCAGGGACAACCCCAGGACCCATCCTGAGCACAGCTCACAAGTTACCTTCCCAGGTCACCCCTGAAGGGACAGTCCTCTCAGCAGCACCCTATGGCTCCCTTGGGAAAGGAGGGGAAGCCAGTTTCCAGTCCTGCTGCCAGAATTCCCTTCCGAGTTGACAAGCCCTCCTGGGGCCACTCCATCTTGAGAATGAAAGGCTTTCCCAGGTCACAGGACATCCAAGGAGATGAACATGACCCATGTGTCACAGACTTTGGGCTCCTCCTTTTTCAGTGAAATACACCATCATTTATCTGGCCATCAGACATGGGCCTTTCCCTTAAGAGCTATGATCTAAGTGCAGCAACATATGTTACATCTTCTCCCCCCAATACATTCACATGGAAGCACAGCATCAGGATATAATATTCAACCAGCAGATGTCCAATCTACCAAACCCTGGTGACACTGACACCGAAGATCTTTATGTCACTTAAAACACAGAAGGCACATGATCTAAAGCTTCACATAATCACAAGACAGAAATTACATCTGCCAACAGACAGGTAAAAGTGAGGTGCATCAGCAAAAAGTGATGCAATTTATAGGGGCCACAGCCCCTATGAGGCACACAGCAGTCACTTAATCCGCCAAGTTACATAACAAACTACCCATCTCCTCTCGATTTCATTTCATAGCCATGCCCAGTCCCCAGCCTTTACTTCCCCAGCCCTCTGCTGTTTACTCAGCTCCCTCTTCCTTTCCTCGATGTCCTGTAAGCCACTGTCCTCCTCATTTCAAAGTGCCTTTAAGTTCCAAGGGAGAAGAGGTGACAGTGAAAGAAAGCACTAAAAAACCGCCTCTGGCTGGGGAAGAGATAATCACAATTTACTGAAAACAAGAGAGAACCAAAGAGAGACAGGGAATGAGAGCAGCTTCCCTCACATAGGAGAGACTAGTTTATAGAGAGAGCTTGCATCTTCTGTGCCACCAGCCCACTGGGAAACCCCAGGTGACCAAAGAGTCTCACAACGCAAGTCAAACTCCAAAATAAGATGCTCATGAAGAATGTGACATCTGAAGGAGCTGGCAAAATTCCCAAGAATTATTTGAGGTTCTCTACCCAAGGTGGGAGGATTCTGGGTTAAAGAGTGTGCACACATGATAACAAGGTAACCCCATTCCATGGAGCATCCCAAACTATACAGCTTGCTTAGTAAGTGTCTCTGCTTACCATTTCTTTCACTCTTGGCTTGTGTGTCCTGGGCATGTCATATTGAGAATAATATTTGTCTTCTAATTTATACAACCTCTTTAATAAAAAGGGTGATAGAGCAGCTAAGGCTGAAGTTCAGCAGGAACACCTGCTGTCTCACTTGATGACTACAGAAAGCAAACCTGCTATATCAATCCTGATTTTCTAAACTGAATAAAAAATGCCTAAGAGAAAGAAAATGGAACTCCAGCATCCAACTCAAGCACCTTAAATTTCAGCATGTGCTGCAGTCAGCAATAGGAAGTTAGACTCTTTAGATGGGCCTGTGTCGTCTTTGCCTGCAGAGCAACCCCCTTTTACCTTCTGGTCTTGCCTTCCTGTCCCTTGGGAACCACTTCCTC
Source organism: Lyroderma lyra (assembly GCA_004026885.1). Classification (NCBI taxonomy): domain Eukaryota; kingdom Metazoa; phylum Chordata; class Mammalia; order Chiroptera; family Megadermatidae; genus Lyroderma; species Lyroderma lyra. Next base: position 3,149 of record PVJL010010257.1, on the reverse strand, counting down.
TCAGTCCACATGACAGTTTGCACTATTTCAGGAATGACATATGATCCAGACCTGCCGATTATGTAGTCCACACCATGCCCGTGGTGACTCATCCAGAGTCACGCACACTACTTATTGGTCCAAGGACCATCATTGATGTGGCTTTGCTGGAACACTGGGGATGATTTGGGGGGATAATGTAAGGGTACAGCTGCCATGGACTACCATATGGAGAAGGCCACCTGAGAGAGAAGCCACACCCTAATGACAATGCTTGAGCCCTTAAGCCTGCTTCCAGTGACATGATCCTATCAAGTCCCCACAAATTTGTAAACCACAATGAGTATCTGTTACTCATAACCAAACAAACACTAACTAATAGAGAAAGCTATGATTCTATTAAAGCAAAATTTTTACCTAGCCTCTTACCGTTCTAAGATTATTACCTTATGTTCAATTTTTCATGGGTTTCTTAATGGACTTGGCAAAGATTGTATGCAAAGGAAATTAGCAAAATATAACATTCTATCTTTTTCTTCTTCAAAATTTTAGAGCTAGAAGGGGAAACCCAGCAGGAACTAAGAGTCCAAGTTGAAATTTGAATGTAGTTTCCCACAGAAATATGATCACAAGTGTTGGTTAGGTTCCCAGCCTGGATCACGTCCAAACAGGAAAAGATTAACCCACCGTGGCACAGTGGACAGTGAAAACTATTGCTTAAAAATCATAGTACAGATACTTCTGGAGCCTTAGAAACTACAGGTGGCTTGGGAGTTCCACACAATTCACACGAAGAATATTCTGAAATACAACCCTCGTTTAGCTGGGAATTACCTGGATTTGGGGCTGGGTTGGCGTTTCAAGGAAGATCTGGAGAGAAGCTGAGTCTAGTCCGACATAAAAAATGTGTTTTCAGCAGCTAAAGAAGAGTACCCAGCTGCGATGACACTCCCTCAGCAAAGACTCTGGAGCAGCTTTGTAGGTGTCAATACAAACAGCTTCCCTGGGAGAAACGAGAGGGAACAGGAAACTGGGGAAGAGTAGGGGGAAGATGAGATATGTTTCTCAAACCTCCATTACTGATATGCCCTCATGAAAAATTTCATTCTGGGGCATCATAAAAGGAAAAAAGTAACTCTAAACAACTGCAGTTTACTTAGAGGGCAAATCACTCCCATTGCTAATTGCTCAAGTAAGTACCTGGAGCTTTCAAAAGGGGAAGATTAGTCTATACATGTTACTGTAGAATAAGCAGTGCCTTTCTGGATGACATAAGATGAATTGTACACCTGGAATCTATGTAATTTTTGCTAAGCAATGTCACCGCAATAAACTTAACAATAAAGAAAATTTTAAAAAAGATTAGAGTGAAAATTGTATAAGACAGTTTCAATTATATTGACAAATAAAAAAAGAAATAATTAACTTTGCACCTTCAAATAATCTTATGTTAGAATTTTCCTGGCAAAAATATAGCTACTGAGTCAGTGTTAATTTCTTCAAATGAGCATAAATTGGAAATTATAGAACACAGAGCAAACTATAATACGTCCACCCATCCTTTTGTCACCACACTCCCTGGTAAGACATGGAGGTAGAACAATAACATCAGAGGACCAGTCAGTCTGGGAGAACTTTGAAACAGAACATTTATTGTTCAGTCACGGCTTTTACGGGCCTAGCAGAATGGAGCTCCCTGTGCAACAAGATGAAGGGCTAGGATCTACGAGGCTCTAACAAAACACTGAGTCCATCTGCTTACTTCTCTTCAACTTACATAAGAGTGAGGAGTGGATACATAACACCTAAGATCCCAAAATCATACAACTAAAATAGACTTCAAGGAATCATCTAGTATAGCTCTGACTTGAGGGAATTCAACAATCTATTATTAAATAGCTACGTGGTCTCTCTTGTTTTTTCAAGATTTCTACAGTAAGAATTCTGTAAGGTCACATGTATAATATCCTAGTGTTGAATCACTGATAAGGGAGAGACGCCTGCTCCTTATTCTGAACCAAAAGCCCTCTCGCTGCCTTTTAAATTCACAATATGAATATGCACCCCCTTCCTAACAAGAAAAGGCAGCTTAAAACTCAAGTGAGAGCTGTAGGTTGAATGTATTTAATAGATACATCATTTTACCCATAATTTGACTCTACATTTCTCTTGAAAGCTCTTGAATTATATTTCCTTCCCAATGTTAGCAAAATGTTAATTTCGAATCAATACTACAGTACAAACATAATACGCTCATTCATTAAGCTCATAATTGCAAGCATAAAGACTGCAGAGTGGACCTACAAAATTCAAGGGAAAATACACTTCTCTGGCTAAAAGAGAAAAATGTTCCTTGGTCCAAGCATTTCTACTTTCCAGGGAAGGCTAATCTACTGAGGTGCCTCTTGATACTAACGGTATCTTGTGACTGCGTTTTATAAAGGAAAGAATTGACAGCTAACTTAAAAAGTAAACTTCGCATTTGCGTGTTATGTAATCCCTCTCCAGCAGCCAGCGCCCCTGCAATCTTCCACTCAGCTCTGTGACTGGGGAGCAGTCACCGAGCTCGCCTGGGCTTCCATGTTCTCATCTGCGTGAGTCAGCTGAACGACAAGTGCCCGCCAAGATTCCTTTCACTTTCCATCAATAAGTACTGGATGAGAGATTATACATGCAGAATTTATAAAAACGGATCAGCTGTAGATGGTATTTTTATAGCATTTACACTCCATACAGCAAAGGACAGACCACGAGTAAAAGATGAGTACAGCACAAGGAAAACAGGAGGAGCCGCAGAGAAAACGTCATGGGAATGCCCGGCGGGGATGGACTGTTCCGTGCTGGGCAAACACGGAAAGGTCTACGTGGAGCGGCCCCGGAGCCCAACCTGACGCGACTGGAACGGGCAGCATCTGGGGTGACGCCTCAGGCGCAGCCATGCAAGTGCGAGCGTGTCTGAGGAACAGCAAGCAGCCTTGGCCCACGGCGCATGCAAGTGAGCCCCCAGAGGAGCGAGGCGAGGCCCGACGGGCCACGACCGTGAGGCTGCTTCAGCTCCCGGCGCGACGCTTAGGGGCAGGGACATTGGGGGAGCGGGGTGCGGAGGGGCGTAAGGGAGACTCTCAGGGGCTGAGAGACGCCGACGGGGGGAAACGCTCAGGGGCCGAGAG
>PVJL010010256.1:0-50829 GCA_004026885.1 Lyroderma lyra | reverse complement strand
TCAGCTGTAAGAAAAGATGAAATATTGCCATTTGCAACAAAATGGATGAACCTGGAGATCATCATGCTAAGTGAAATAAGCCAGACAGAAAAAACAAAGAACTGCATGATTTCACTCATATGCGGAATATAAAACTGAAAGCAAAGAAAAAAAGAACTGAACAAACAAATAACCCATGGACACAATCGATAGTTTAATGGCTTGTATTCTGATTCTGGCATTGACCAAAGAAGAATGGTTCTTATCCTCAAGGATCTCACATTCTGTTGAGGAAGGCAATGACATAATCTGAGAAGCTCAATAAATGTCTATATCCACTGGATTAGATGGTCTTTGTGGGTACAGTGTATTGACATGAAAATAAGTGACATGGGAGAGAAGAAAGTGAAACTGACTGGAGGTCACTGGTCATGGAAGAAGGAGGAATACCAGGAAAGCAGGTTCTTTATGTGTGTGAAAGTGCTCACTTAAATGTCATAATTTCACTGACTTTTTGGTTCATTTTTTTTAATGTTGCTAATGTAAGACCAAATGATATCTAAGTCTTTTATCTATAAAACAAATATAAGTTTTACAGTAATCATTCATTCAACAAGACATCCATTTAACAAATACTTTGGGGGAGCTATTTATCATCAGTAATACTGTGTTTGGGAAGCCTTCAGTGCCATAACTAATGCACTACTACTGTGAGGCCAAATCTGAGGCTGAGAGAGTAACAGAAGGTCCTAGTTATATCATGGAACTAAGATATCAAAAACAGCGGAGTTTCCTGGTGGTGTAGTGGCTAGGTTTCAGCAAGCTCAACGCCCCAACCCAGGTTTGATTTCCAGCCATGGAACTACCCCCCCATACCCCCCCCAAAAAAAAAAAGAAAGAGTAGATATTTTTTCATTTTTAAAAATTTAGTTTTCAATTATTAACACAATATTACATTATTTTCAGGTGTACAAAACAACATAGTGATAAGACATCAATATATTTCACAAAATGATAATTCCAATAAGACTATTATCCATCTGACACCATACATAGTTATTACAATATTGACTATGTTCCCTACGCTGTACTTTACATCCTCATGACTAAATTTTTTCAATTATAGTTGACATTCAATATTATTTTGTATCAGTTTAAGGTATATAGAGTAGTGGTTAGATATTTATATAATTTGTGAAGTGACTCCTCCCAATTAGTCTAAAACCCACCTGACACTGTATATAGTTTTCTTTATATTATTGACTGCATTCCTCACACTGTATTTCAAACCTCTGTGACTGCTTTGTAACTAACAATTTATACTTAATCCCTTCACCTTTCTCACCAAATCCCAACCCTCCTCCCATCTGGTAACCATCAGTATGTTCTCTGTATCTATGCTTCTGTTTTGTTTTTTGTTGGTTTTGTTCTTTATATTCCATATATAAGTGATATTACATGGTAGTCCAATTTTTTATTTTTTTCTTTTGTTTCCCTTGCCCAAGGAGATGCATTAGAAAAAATATCACTAAGAGCAATGTCACAGAGTTTATTGCCTATGTTTTTTTGTAGGAGTTCTATGGTTTCAGGTCTTACATTTTAGGCTTTAATCTATTTTCAGTTTATTCTTGTATGTGGTATAAGAAAGTTGTCCAGTTTTATTTTTCTGCATGTATCTGTCCAGTATTCCCAGCATCAATTATTGAGTGTACTCTCTTTACCTAACTGTACGTTCTTGCCTCCTTTGTCACAGATTAAATGACCAGATAGGCATGGATTTATTTCTGGGCTCTCTATTCTGTTCCATTGATGTTTGTATCTGTCTTTATGCCAGTAACACACTGATTTGATTACTATAGCCTTGTAGTATAGTTTGATATCAGATAGTGATACCGTCAATTTTGTTCTTCTTTCTCAAGATTGCTCTGGCTGTTTGCAGTCTTTTGTGGTTCTACATTAATTTTAAGATTATTGGTTCTACTTCTGTGAAAAAATGCCATTAGTATTTTGATAGGGATTGTATTGAATCTATAGATTGCTTTGGGTAGTATGGACATTTAAACAATCTTAATTCTTCCTATCCCTAAGCACAGTACATACTTCCATTTATTTGTATCTTCTTCAGTTTCTTTCTTCAGTGTCATATAGTATTCTGAGCACAGGTTTTACTTCCTTGGTTAAATTTATTCCTAGGTATTTTGTATTTTGATATAATTTTAAGTGGGATTGTTTTCTTAATTTCTCTTTCAGACAGCTCATTATTGATATTTAAAAAGGAAGCCTATTTCTGAATATTAATTTTGTATCCTGCTACTACTTTACTGAATTCATTTATTAGTTCTAATAGTTTTTGGTTGAATCTTTTAGGTTCTCTAATATATAGAGTCACATCATCTGCACATGACAATTTTACTTCTTCCTTTCCAATTTGGATGACTTTTATTTTCTGGCCTGATATCTGTGGCTAGGACTAACAATACTATATTGAAAAAAGTGATGAAAGTGGACATCCTTGTTTAGTTCCTGATCTTTAGAATACTTTTAACTTTTCCCCATTGAATATAATATTAGCCTGAGTTTGTCATTTATGGTCTTCATTATGTTGAAATAGTTTCCTTCTATTCCCACTTTGCCAAGAGTTTTCATCATAAATGGATGCTGGATTTTGTCAAATGCTTTTTCTGCATCTATTGATGTGACTACATGATTTTTGTGTTTCGTTTTGTATATATGGCGTATCACATTGATTTGTGGATATTGAACCAAACTTGCATCCCAGGAATAAATCCCACTTGATTTTGGTGTATGATCTTTTTAACATATTGCTAAACTTGGTTTGCTAATATTTTGATGAGGATTTTTGCATCTATATTTACCAGGAATATTAGCCTATAGCTTTCCTTTTGTAATGTCTTTATCTGTTTTTGGAATCAGAGTAATGGTGGCTTTGTAAAATGAGTGTGGGAACTTTTCCTCCTCTTGAAATTTTTTGAATAGTTTAAGAAAAATAGATGCTTGGCTAAATTCACCTGTGTAGCCATCTGGTCTAGGATTTTTGTTTTTATTACTGATTCGATTTTATTTTATTTTCTTAATTCATTTTTATTGTTAGACTTATTTTATTAACAGTATCAGTTGGCTCAAATTTTCTGGTTCTTCTTAATTCAGCCTTGGAAGATTATATGCTTCTAGAAATGTATCCATTTCTTCCAGACTGTCCAATTTGTTGGCATATAGTTGCTTGCAGTATTTTCTAAAAGTTTTTGTATTTCTGTGGTGTCCACTGTCATTTCTCACTTATTTCTGAGTTCATTTATTTAGGTTCTCTCTCTTTTTTTCATAATGAGTCTGGTTAAAGATTTACAAATTTTGTTTATCTTTTCAAAGAACCAGTTCTTGGTTTCATTAATATTCCCTATTGTTTTTTTTTGGGGGGGGGCAGGGGGGTTGGAGGGAGCTCTATTTTATTTATTTCTACTCTGATCTTTATTGTTCCTTTTCTTCTACTCACTTTTGTCTTTGTTTGCCATTTTCCAGTTCCCTTAAGTGTAAAGTTAGGTTGTTTATTTGAGATTATTTTTGTTTCTTGAGATAGGCCTGTATTACTATAAATTTTCCTCTTAGGACTGTTTCCACTTTGTCCCATAGATTTGAGATCATTGTGTTTTCATTTTCATTTGTCTCTAGGTATTTCTGGTTTCTTCCAGGATCTCATTGTTGACCCATTGTTTAGTAGCATGTTATTTACCTTCATGTGTTTGTGTGTTTTTTAAGTTTATTTTTATTTAATTTGTTTTTTAAATTGATTTGTGGTTTCATACTATTATGGTTGGAAAGGATGTTTGGTATGATTTCAATCCTCTTGAATTTATTTAGACTTTTATTGTGGCCTAATATGTGGCTATTCATGTACACTTGAAAAGAATGTATATTCTGCTACTTTGGGGTAGAATGCTTTAAAAATATCAAATTCATCTGGTCTAGTTTTTCATTCAAGGCTGCTGTTTCCTTGATTTTCTGTCTGGAAGATTTGTCCATTGGCATCAATGGGGTGTTAAAGTTCTCTACTATGATTGTATTACTGTCAATCTCTTTTTTTTTATGTTAGTCAATATTTGCTATATTTAGGTGCTCCTATGTTGGGTGCATAAATGTTTACTAGGGTGATGTCCTCTTGTTGGATTAATTCTTTTATCATTATGTATGTCCTTTGTCTCTGATTATTGCCTCCATTTTAAAGTGTATTTTGACTAAGTATAGCTACCCCAGCTTTTTTTTCATTGCCATTTGCATGAAATCATTTTTTCCATCCCTTTTCTTTCAGTCCACATGTGTCTTTAGATCTGAGGTGAGTCTCTTATAGATAGGATATGAACAGATATTTTCTTATCTATTCAGCTACCCTATACCTTCTGATAGGAACATTTACTCCATTTACATTTAAATTGATTATTGGTCAGTACATAGTTATTTCCATTTTATTTTCCATATTTTTATCTTTGTTTGTTTCCTGCTTCTTCTTTAAAGAAGGTCCTTTAACATTTCTTGGCATACTAGCTTAGTGGTAATGAATTCCTTTAGTTTTTTTCTTGTCTCAGAAGCTCTTTCTTTCTCCTCCAATTTTGAATGATAGCCTTGCTTGGTAGAGTAGTCTTGATTGTAGGCCCTTGCTTTTCAACACTTTGAATATTTTATGTAAATTACTTTTGGCCTGCAAAGTTTCTGTTGAGAAATCAGCTGACAATCCTATAAGAGCTCCCTATAATTAACTAGTTGTCATTCTTTTACTGCTTTTAGTATTCTCTCTGTCTTTAATCTTTGCCATTTTAATTATGATGTGTCTTAATGTGGGCCTCTTTGGGTTCATCTTGTTTGGGACTCTCTCCACTTCCTAGCCTTGCCTGTCAATTTCCTTTGCCAGAATTGGAAAGCTTTCAGTCATTATTTCTTCAAATAGGTTATTGATCCCTTGGTCCTTCTCCTCTTCTGGTACTCCTGTGATGTGAATGTTGTTACACTTGATTTCCCAGAGGTCCTATAAACTATCTTTTGTGTTTTTTGTTCTTTCTTGTTTGCTTGTTTGATTTAGTGTTTTTGCTACCTTGTCTTCTAAATTGCTGATTCACTCCTTTGCTTCATTTAGTCTGCTATTGATTCCTTCTAGAAATACATTGGTTATTTATGGTTCTGAAAATGAATAGGATAAAAAACAGAAACCCTCTGCAATTGAAGAAAATTGAAGTAGAGAAATGTCCTAGGTTCATGCATTATTTAAATATTATTTCCAACAAATGAATATTTTGTAAATTAATTTTTATTTTTTATTAAGCACATAACTTATGGTATCACCATTAATTTAATAAATTGTTCTTTCTGGACAAGCGGCCCCAGGGCACCTTGCTGGGCTTTTGGGACACAGATAATTCAGGCTCCATTCAAGTTATCAAAAGTCCTCACAGTCTAATAGGAAGATGGTTATAGTGTAGAAACAATTTCCAAAAATGTGTAATGAAGGTTCTGACAAGGTTAAGAATAAGGGACTTTCAGAACACAGAAAAAGAACTTTAAATCACAGTTGGGAAGGGCATAGGGCTGAATAGAATCAGAATAGATATCTCTCACAGAAAGAATTATGAAGTAGATACCATTATCATCTCCAATTTGCATGTGAGTAGACTGAGGGTCAAAGAGGTTATGTAATTTACTCAAAGTCACACAGTAAGCCAGAGGTGTGGCTGGTTTTCAAACCTAGTATTACCATGAAATGGCAATTTTCCCTCAGTCCTTGCTTCTTCTTTTTTTTTTTTTTTTTGGAGGGGTGGGTGGTTCCCTGACTGGGAATTGAACCCAAGCCGTGGCATTGAGAGCGCCGAGGCCTAGCCACTACACCACCAGGGAACCCCCCAGTCCTTGCTCCTTGAAGGAAATAATTCAGTCAAGAGACAGAGTTTGTGAAAATATAGGATGTTAATAGTTTACTGAAGAAAGTTCACTGTGAGATATGGAGTGGGCTGACCCAAGAGGGGGAAGCAGTCACTCTTACATTCTTTGGGAGTTTTTACATCTATGGGTTTAAGCTCCTCCCACTTCCTTTTCTGCATGATCCTTCTGAAAATGGCCAAAGCTGTGTAATAATGTGATTTTGGGAAGTAGGACTTATGGTTGAAGAAGTAGGGCTATTTCCCCTTTCCTTATCTTTTCAATTTGAGGATAGCTGATAATGGGCCAGGGTTAACTCTTTGATTCAGGACATCTGTTAATGAGCCTCCTAACAGACAAGTTCCTCTTCCCCCATTCCTCCTCTTTATCCTTTTAATTTCAGAGGCAGCTGATAATGGACCAGAACAATTTCTCCTTTCCTGCTTGTATCTACCTTCCTATTTATTCTTTCATTTCCCCCCTCAAGAGTTTGAGACCCTGAAATCTTTTAGGAAAAGGGACAGTGTATCTTTTCTGTAGCTACTTCCTGCTGAGAGGGGGTAGAGTCCTCCTCAGGGTCTCACCCTCTTGCTCTCTGTCATGAACATTGTCCTTAGTTCCTAGGTGGGTGGGAGACAAAAGTTGTGACCAGCAGTGTTGAGAGGAGACTAGTGTAGATGTGGGGCTTCTGTCTTTGGAGAAAAAGGTTGAAATCCCTGGAGAGCCATCATTTTAAAGTGGAACTGCTGTAACCTTGAGGGCACACACTTGACAAGTTAAAAGACATGAGCCAAATATTAGTAGGAGTAATATACAAACTAAAGGCCCTAATAAGGGTAGAAGCCAAGTTATGGGAGGCAGAACACCTTTTCTTGCTTGCCAGATCATTTCAGCTGTTGGGCTTTTCTTTGCAAAGCAAGAAGGAATTTTGTCTGATTTACAAGAGTGTTCACATTCTATTCCCAATATGGGCTAGGGGAGGAATAGAATTAAGAGAATTAATCATGTAGATTAAATAAAGTTCACTTATCTGGTAACTTTTTAGATAGTAGTCTGAGATCTAGTGACTCACAGGAGTACTGGGACCTTGGTTGTTAAGTCTCCTTTTTTTCATCCTTGCAAGGTTTTATCTGGAGTGATATATCCAGCTAAGAACTCTTGATACCTTAATAGCTGTAGGGATGGAAAGCAGTACAATAAAAGAGCCTTTCCAGGTGGGGTTCAGTTGAGATGTCGGCAGCCCTTCTACCCCAAGTATTAGGCAAGATTTGAGAGAGAAGAGAGAAAGAGTGCCCTGGGAAGAAGAGTTTAGTACAGAATAGGTGGCTCTTGTGTCAGTAACAAAAGTTTATGGTCCTATCAGTCATGTTCAAAGCTACCCTGGGTTTTTTCCCTTTGATGAAAGATTTTGGGAGCTGGACTAAGCATTGGGCCCCTTAAGTTTGAAACCATAATGGGATGAGGATTTGATCAATGGGGAGGGCCCTTCAGTCCTCTGGGAATTCTTTTACTCAGTGGCCAGATTTGTTGCATTTGGGGCACAGTGTCTGAGACTTCTTTTCTGGGCATTCTCATTTCCAGTATCCAGGCTTCCCACGCTGGTAGCATCTTCCTGGGGTTTTAATCTCTGGGAGACTTGGAGGGGACTGTTGGACTTGTAAACCAACCAGCAATTGATTTTATCTCCCATTCTTTTGCTTTTCTCCTCCCCATTTTCTCTCCCCAACCTTGGGTAACGAACCAATCCTTGAGTTTCAATTTCCTTTCAGGGGTGTCAAAGGTCCATGTTTATATATTCAGTATGGGCTTCCTGTGTCTTTCAATAAAAATCATGGGGCTTTCAAAGGGCCCTGACTTATAGTAGCCAGCATGGAGTAGTTAGTTGGTTTACTCTTATTTTGTCTTAGGCCTTCTTTTGAACAGAGGGCTAAGTGATTTTGTAGCCAGATGCCTTCTCTGGAGTTATAGTCCCAAATGGGATTAGTATTGGGCATAGTCATGGTCCCCATAGCATAATTAGAGGTAGTCATATGGAGACTATCTATAAAGCATAAGGCAGCCTCTGTAATTGTTTGTTTCTCTGTCTTAGAGAGAGTTTGCTCTATGATAACATTAACATTTTTCCCAGAGGGGTCAAGGGTAAGGGTGACCTTCTGAACTGAGTGATCTATCTTGTAGGAGCAGCAGAGATCAGAACTGTCTCTGAGAGCTATCAAGACTTAGATATTTGGCATTTCTGACCATTTTGCCAATCTGCAACAAAAGTGATCTAATTGTACAATGGTATTACAATTTAGGCTCCTATTCTTTGGCCAGCTTGTCCCATCCTCTAACTTACATTGAGGCCAAACTGTGTTGCAGAGGAAGATGAGTCTCTTTTTCTTTAGGTCTGAGGACCACACTTGTTCCAATTTAGTAGAATACAACTGAGTGGGGAATCTTGAGGGACAGAGTTCCAGGTACCCATCTATAAAAAAAGACAGAATGGAGGGCGGGAGATAGGGCATCCCCTCCTTTTCCCATCTCTGAAGGCTTTCTGAGGCAAAGCATCCCCGGCCTCAGCCATAAGCCATGGACTTATGTGCGACTCACCATGGACTTATATATTTGTTCCTCCAACTTAAAGACTTATGCACAAATGACCGCTTGTTTGCCAGGGAAGAGCTCTCTGCCTTCCCCTTCCCAGTTGTTTGGAGGGGTAAGACACTGGGGTCTCATCTTTGTCCTTTCCCTCTAAGTGTCCCTTGCTGGCTGTATGTACAATAGTCCTTTTGAAAGTCTGATTGGCTTGTTCTACATTCTATCTAAGGTATAGGCCACTGGCAAGAAACAGAATAAGTAAAAACCCAAATTTATTCCTACAACCAAGCAGATTTTAGACTAAATAGTTCCAGAGTGAGAAGCTAAGACAGTAAATGGCTCCTAACATTAATCAGGAAATTAACCACCTTACCTGTCACATCATGTCACCCGCAGTTCCTCCCCTGTCATGAGAATAGCCTTTTCCTAGGGAACTGCTGGAAACCTTGGGCCCAGTACAGTCAATTATAGCCATTTGCAGGGAGGCAGCTGGTCACTGTGCCCTTCGGAACAGGAACAATCCTTCCTGCTGTGCCCTTTTAGTTTTCATGGGGGAATAGCTGCTTTAGAAGACTAGGGTGATCCCTGTTTTAGAGGTCTGGGCTTCTGCATCCAAAGCAGGTTTCTTTACCTGGTATTCTTCTTCTGGGATTCCCGGGTGGCCCTGAGGTAGATTTAGCCTTGATCTCTCTATAACTGTGGCCAAAAGTCTGGCCTCACTTCTGGTGTCATGTCCGGTCTCACCGCTCCTTCTTTCCTCATTTTCCCTGTCTCAGTTGCTAAAGACATTGAAGCAAATTTCTTTGGCCTCTCTTAGGGCCTGAGCTTTAATATCAGGCATGTAATAATAGGTCAGAGGGATTTTATCCTTCTTTAGTTAACTACATATCACAACTTCTTCAAGATTTTTTTTCTTAATTTGTATCTACAACCTTCAAAACCTTAATTTTATAGACTACTAAAAGGCAAACAATTAGTATTTTTTGTTGGCAAATCTTCAAACACAAAAGAACTATTAGCAATTTTATAGAGGATGCAAGGTGTTTTATTTGTCCCCTGCAGTTGGCTTCAGGCTTGATTTTAAAAGTGGCTTTTTTTTTTTTTTGCTTTAGTTGTCTCTGCCTCAGGAGATAGTGGTTGATTTGCTTTAGTTGTCTCTGCCTCAGGAGATAGTGGTTGATTTACATTTTTTGCCCTGGCCCTCAGGCTGAGCTTTGTTTACTTTTTGACTTTCTGCAAGACTTTGAAAGTTACTAGAGTAAGAAAAAAAACTTATAAGACTTTCACTTTTTACCCAGTCTCTGAAGACAGTTAACAGTTGGTGTCTAATAATAAGTGAACCAGGAGAGAGGTGGATTCCCCTGTTCTCTAAACTATCAGTTTAGTTACCTTTTAAAAAATTTTTATTGTATCATATCTTAAAAACTTGTATATAAGGGGCCTTATCTTAGTTCCTTGATCCATTGACAAAACAATTTTAACTGGAAAATAGAATAAGAGTTAAAAAACATATTGAAAAGCCACCTCTCCTCAGAATCTAAAACATCTACAGAGGCCAAGCGGCACTGTAATAGAGCACCAACTTTCCTGTTTGTTAATGGCCTAAAACTATAAGTTTACCATTTGTTCAATATCCTGTATAATGGACTTTTAGTTGGGGCTAAAATTTTAGATCCCATATCTGATCTTAGAATTAAAACAGACACACACACACAAAGAAAAAAGATCTGAATATACAGACACACAGGCATTGAAGAGACACTGTTTTGGGATGCTTGGTTGAATTGTACCCATCCAAGACATGTGAATTACACCTAGATTTGACCCCGCCTGGTCATGGGGATTTCAACCCTAAAAGGCCACAATTTACACAAAACCAAAAATCCACAGAGACACAAGACTACAGAGGAAATGCTTATTTTATCCGCACTGACTAGACAGACATTCGTGACATGCAGGAGTTGTCCATTTTCTCTCTGGCAATCAATCAAAATTGCTGGGCAGATCCTTCCAAAGGCTGATCTTGCAATAAGGAATCCATCCAGTCCCAGGAAGCCCCCTGAGACTCCCGCAAGCCAAAGGACTTATTTGGAGGTACGCAAGATAATCCTGGCTTGTTCAAACAGGCAGGCATTGGACTGAGCCTGGGGAAAGAACAAGCCAGGCAGTGGCGAAAGCAGCAAAAACCCAGACCGATTAGGCTAGACCTTAGGCAGAGGTACTTCTGCCAGCACTACTGAAAGGGAAATGGTTTCCAGATAGTGGGGGTTGTACAGACACAGCAGGAAGAAAATATGTCCAGTGAAACAAATGAGCAAGTGGGAGGTAGAAGGTCTGGCTTGCAAAGGCAAAAGAAGGAAGGTTTGTCCCCTGTGGTATCCCTGTTGGGCAGCTCGTGTAGAGGCCAAGGTGCTTTAAGGTGGCTGTGCCCTGGTTATATTTCTTGCAGCCCTGCCTCCTACCATTGCATTGTGCTCACAAAGGGCTAGAGTAGGAGTGGCAACAGGCACCTTGAAATGTCCAAGTAGGTGGGTGGGGGAGAGAGAACGAGAAGGGGTTCCCCCATGCAGTTAGCTATCATAGAGGTTTTTGTCTCTCCCATCCTTGCCTCCCTGCCTCCATCCCCACTGGGCCATTCTAACAGGCTTAGCCACACGGGGCTGCACCTTCGCAATATGCCTTTCTCATGGTGGCCCCTGTGGCATCAACCTATATATGTTGGGGGTTTGGGCCGGCACCAAGGGCACGAGTGTGCAGGCAATTTACGCAGAGGCAAAGTCCTGTGCAAGACTGCCTTGGTGACTGGCTACCCAGAGGGACTCCTCAGGTGCATAGTACTCAAGCTGGGGTTTGGCTCCTCAGACCAGGTGAATTGCACACCAAATAGCAAAGTGGCTGAGCACTAAGCTCTGGGCTCTGGGAAAGAGAGAACCTTTTATTTAAATGGCCCTACCCCATATAGGAGAGGTGGAGCAGACGGAGTGGGTGAAAGAATTAACCTCAGAGAGAAAGCAGACAGCTAGGATAGCTAGGGGCTTTTCTAAGGGAGGAGGTGCAGACAGCCATGAGCCAAGAGCGGAAAGAAAGAGAAAAGGAATCTAATGTGCTTCAGGCTAGAGAGTGGCCCCCAGGGGATGTTCTGGGTTTCTGACTTCACAGAAGAGTGGCCACCACCAGGAATTTGAGAGAGGGAGAGAAGAGGAGAGAGAGTGACAGAGAGAGAGAGAGAGAGAGAGAGAGAGAGAGAGAGAGACAGAGACAGAGACAGAGAGCCTTATGCCTGTGCAGGTTAGAGAGAGACCTCCAGGGGTGTTCTGGGCTTCTGACTCCACTAGAGAGAGGCCCCAGCCAGGAATCATTAATTTCCAGACATCTTCTTTAGGGTCTCTTGAGAGACCCCAAGAAGATAGTTCCCAGGGGAGGGAGGGGAGAGGAGAGAGGCAAGAGAAGAGAGGGGAGAGGCAAAGGAAAGGGAGAGGAGAAATTAAGAGGGAGAGAGAAGAAAATTTGCCTCAAGCCTAGCAGGGAAGGCCATTGCTTACCTGGAAGTAATCTTGAGTCACACATATCAGGAAGAGGTTACCATGAAATGGTGACTTTTCTCTCAGTCCTTGCCTCTTGAAAGGAAGAATTCAGTCAAGAGACAGTTTGTGAAAATATAGGATAGTTAAGGGTTTATTAAAGAAAGTACACTCCAAACATGGAATGAACTGACCCAAGAAAGGGAAACAGCACCCCCCTTACATTGTTTGGGAGTTTTTATATCTGTGGGTGTAAGTTTCTCGCCCTTTCTTTTCTGTGTGATCCTTCTGGAAAGGGCCAAAGCTACATAATAATGTGATTTGGGGAAGTAGGACTTATGGTTGCATAAGTGGGGCTATTTCCCCTTTCCTTATCTTTTCAATTTGAGGATAGCTGATAATGGGCCAGGGCTTATTCCTTGATTCCTTGATTTGAGGGCATCTGTTAATGGGCCTCCTAACAGGCAAGTTCCTCTTCCCCCATTCCTTCCCTTTATCCTTGTAATTTAGAAACAGCTGATAATGGACCAAGACAATTTCTCCCTTCCTGCTCATATCTACTTTCTTGCTTACTCTGTTACTAGGACTAGGTGATCCCAGCCAGTGCCCCTTATAATTTACATTACCTTGTTTTATTTATTTATTTTATTAAACTTATTGGGGTGACATTGGTTAGTAAAATTGCATAGGTTACCCTTGTTTTAAAACATAAATTTTATTATTATTTAGGTATGATGAGGCTAACAAATCAAGAAACAATTGCCATTGAAAAGACACTTTTTTACTCTAAGTTCCCAAGTGAAGGGGCCACACCATGCCAAGCATGGCCACAGGGAAGCACCTGGGTCAGGTAGGAAGTAAATGTGTGTGTTTGGGGGTGGGAGGGTGGGAGGTTAAGAGGTTTTATTGTGGTTTCCACATGAAGTAATGGGCAAGGAGGGATAAACAGACTTAAGCTTGGGTAATTTGAATAATTTCAGTGGGTTCTAGGACATAGAGACTATCCTTAGCTATCTGGCACCTGGTGATTAGGGCAGGGGAATAGTGGCCCAAGTGTCAGTGTCCCAAGAAAGTCTGATGAAGTAGGTGATTTGGGTGTGGGCTTTGGATTGGTTGGTATGCATATGGAAGGAATATTATGTCTAGGAATGAGCTAACTCCAGGAGGGATTGGACCTCCCAGTATCAGTTAAGGCCCCAAGATGGCAGAGCATCAGACTAAAAATATGCAGTTAATACAACCCTGTCTTCACCGTTTTGACAATATCTATTTATAGACACCAGCTACATGTCTTGCTCTGCTTGCCCATTTAAAAAAGTCTACTAAATACAGTTATTAGGAGTGGTCACATAATTTGGAGGGACTAGTACAAAATGAAATTCCAGGGTCCCTTGATCAAAAAGTATTAAGAATCTCAAGATGGCAATAAAACATTATTAAACAGGACAACTGCATATGTCACATGCCATGAAACCAGCCTTGTATGGCATCATAGAAGATCAGTAGGCAACTTCCCAAGGAAAGACTGCAGAGGTCTTTCTAGTATTCCCTGGTTCCTCACCAGTGGAACCCTAGGGTAAAAGCTGTGAGAGATGCAGAACTCTTGAGATCAGCCTTTCACCCACCCCATTTCTAGTTCACAGCTGTTCTGGGGATTGGACACCACTTGGACACAGGGACACAAAGGGAAACTATGTCTTTCCATCATACTATAGAGGGTTCATAAATTCCCAACAAGAGCTCTGTAATGTTGCTGTCACTTTCTAAATGCCCTGCTTCTGAGTCTTTGAAGATTAACTTTCCATGTACAATCAGTTATAACCTCTTGCTATGATCATTTTTTCATGTGACTTTGAGTTAATGTGGCTGAGCCAGAATTTTTCACTTTCCATTCAATATTTGGGTGGATAGAATAATTATATACAAAAACAACACCATTTCTCATAATAAACAACAGCGGGTAAATGTCTCTGAACCATCACTTGCCACTTGGCAGAACAGTAGACTCTGTGAGGGGCTATACCATGCAGGTTATTTCACAAAGGAAGTTTATAACTTTGCAAAGGACTATCACAGAGCCCACAACTCAATGTGTGTTTCCTTCATATTATATTTTATGTAACCTCTGTTCTTGAATTTCCTCATCTGTAAAAATAAGCTCAATGTGAACACCTATTTCCTAAGGTTGTTTTGTGGATTAAAATAGTGTATGCATAAATATTAAAACAGTATTTAACACATATAAACTTAGCATAATTGTTACCTATTATAGCTGCACACCATATGATCTATAAAAGCAACTTGCAGTCAATAATGTTAATACCAGGTGTATTCCATTCACCTATTAAAATGAATTAAGATTCACATGAAGCCTGGAGGAAAATCACTTTTCTCAAAACTATTTACATAGCTACTTTAAGTTCAAATTTGTTAAATTCCTAGATTTTTTTGTATTTTAGAAGCTAAACCCTTTGCTTTTTAGATTTTTATGCAGTGACTTCTGGTGTTGGCAAAGTAGCCTGTGGAAATGTGTTCATATTACAAAGTAAGTATAATAATAAATGTCCTTTCCATTTTTGAAATGGCTAATTTGATTTAAAAGTATTGTTACTTAGGAAAGATCAGTAAAGTGCTAAAAGTCTAGCTGTTGGGTTCACAAATATCTAGGTACATGATCATAATCCTAGTCAGAATAAGAACCATCTTTACTTGGCACTCATTATGTGCCAGACACTATTGGAAGCATTTAACAGGCAATATACATTTTTATCCCTTCCACAACCTAAGAGGCATGCACTCTCATTGTGTCTAATTGACAAATGAGGAAACAGTATCCCAGATTCACTAACTTGTTCACAACACACAGTTAGTCAATGGGATAACCAAAATTCAAACCTAGGAATTTTGACTCCAGAGCCAAGCCCTACTAGTGAGATCTCAAAAGTCACAGAATTGCTGAGCCTCAATTTCTACATCTGTAAAGTGGGAATAAATGTAGGCCCTGTCATCAGAAGCTTGGGAGACTTGTTGCATTCTCTATTTCTTGTTCTTGGAGAAAGTAACTGAGAGGACAGGACCAATGGTTGACCTGTGAGTTAGACCCACAGAATTGGAGACTCCTCACCCCTGCCCCAGTCCTTGGAATGCAAGCTCTCCCCATTGTTCCCACAGCCTGAGCTGTTTTCAAGGACACAACCTTGAGAGACCAATGTGTTGTTGAGACCATCTGTATAGTATATGTGTCTGAACTTGTTACCGGAAAGTGGGGTGTCCTTGTCCACACGACATCCAGGTTCTTGGTATCTCGAGCAAAGAATTGAACGAGACACACACACAAGTAAAGTGGTGAAACAAAGATAGTTTATTGAGGGGAAAGTACA
The DNA here is from genome assembly GCA_004026885.1 of Lyroderma lyra. Classification (NCBI taxonomy): domain Eukaryota; kingdom Metazoa; phylum Chordata; class Mammalia; order Chiroptera; family Megadermatidae; genus Lyroderma; species Lyroderma lyra. Next base: position 35,450 of record PVJL010010256.1, on the reverse strand, counting down.
CTCCAAAGAGGTAGGAGTGGGCTCGAGCAGGAAAATGGCTCAGGAGCCCCTGATGAACCAGGCTTTGGGGCTTTTATTCTGTCTTCAGGGGAGACACCTCTGGGCGTGGGGTCTCTTGATTGACAAGTCTGATTGATAGGCCTGTGACATCACCTTTCTTTTATTGTTCCTGTTTCCTTTCCAAATTCAATTACCTCCTGTGATTGTCTTATCTTGGGGCAGGGATTACTAGTAAGAGGGTGGTATCAGGGCAGTGGAGACTATTTCAGCAGGGCAAGTCTCATGGGAGGGGTCCCGAGATCCCCCCTATTCTATCTGCCTTCCTCACATTTCTTTGAGAGATGTGATTCCCCCCCGAATCTCTATGGGAAGCTGAGGGGCTGAAGGTCTCCTCTTCTGTATCTGCTTCCTGCTGAGGATGGTCGTTGTCCCTACCTATTGGGGATCCACGGAGCTCTCGCCCTATCTGATCTAAAGGGGAAGGGGTCTCGAGATCCGCCAAGTTGACTCCTTTGGTCAAGATGGGCTGGAAGCCTTGCCAGGTGACTTCTGCATTGCAAAGGCCCCTAGATAAGGAGAACCAGACCCAGTTAGTAAGTTCAAAAGCTTTGGTGGGGAGATGTAAACTTCAAAGCCATCACTGCAGGGTGACTACAGATTTGTTTAGCCTTTTGGAGTCTGCATCCTGCTGGTTTTGGTCTCCACCAGCCACCCAGGTGCGTCTGCCTATCCAGGAATGCCTTGGGGATGATACAATTAACAAACACAGATTTGCAGTTACAAGGATGATCTACCACACCCAGCTAAGTCCAGTTTTATTATTACATATCACAAATTTTAGGATGGCTAACCAGGGCTGGAGACAGACATTTTGGCAATACACAAGTTACAAGTTCTCAGAATGATTAGCTCAAACCGGGGCAAAGGACATCTGGGAGGTATGGGGTAAAAGCCTATTGTTTTAAGTTTTAAGCAGGGGCAAGGTGAAGACATTCTATGATTCAAGTTAGGAGCGATCGACTGTTTAAACTAGAGTTAAAGAAAGGCTGATTGAGAGGGTATTAAAGCTACGGCCTAAAAAAGTGAGACTGAGCGTCAAAGAACTAGAACAGGAGTTTTTAGTGAAGTGGGGGGAATGGCTACTCTGGCCCATAAGAAACCCAGTGAAGGCCTCTATTTAAACTTTAAGATTCTGGTGGGTGGGTGCAGAGATCTATTTGTGGCTGCCCGAGACAAGCCTTGTATATAATTTCCTTGCTTATTAAACCTTCTACCTACCAATCTGGAGTGGTCTGACTCTTTCTTCAGTCTCTCCTTGCCCTCTGTGTAGAGGAGACAGTTTGTGAAGCAACAATTGGAGAGCCAGCCAGGAGACTGAAGAAATGGGTCTTGAAGAGGTATCCTCGGTGGAAATTCCAAATTGGCCATCAACCTCTGTGTGGGGAGGGGTGGCCCATATATTAGATGCTTGTGGACTGCTGTGTGAGTATGAAGATACCCCCAAAATGCTAACTGCTTGAATGCATTTGTTATACAAAGTGTACATAGTGCCCTGCAGCAGAGAAGGGAAAGGGATGGGTCTCCCAATGGGCTTGCCTCTACTGTGGGCAGTTCAGCTGGCCCTTGATGCCCAACCAGAAGTTGAAACCCAAGTTAGAAAGTTGGAAGAACTGCTGAGGTTAGAGAAGGAGATGTGGTTGTTCACTACTCTGCTAGATTCGGGGCTAGCACATAAGGTGGGAGAGGAGAATACTAAGTTGGAGACCTTAGCATGCAATTTTGCAAAGCAAGAAGGGCACAAGCTGCTGTGGATTAAGATTCTAGCACTTGTGACAAAGCCTGATTTGGACAATAAGAGGTAAAATCCCTGGGAAAGTGAGGAAGGTGAAGCAAAGGGTATTGTGATTGACAATGAAAAGGAGGAAGTGTCCCATGCCATCTGACCCCTAATACAAAGGAAAAATGTAAGTATTAATTACTCCAGGAAAAATCTGCATTTTTCCTCTGTCCTTTAAAGATGTATATCTTATCATGACTTTGAATTATAAACACCCCAGGAGATAATTAAAATACTGCCCATGATTGCCTGAGACTGAAGAAAAAAGAGGGGAGGAGGCTTTTTAAAATACAGACTGCTATAGAAGCTCCTTTGTTCAGAATCTAGTCCATAGCCTCCGTAAGACTGCTCACCAATGAAAAAATAAAAATCTTAAACATCTTCTCCACAAATATTAGTGAAAAGCTTTAGTCATTTGAATAAGTAATCTTAACTTGTTCCACCTACCAAACACACAATTTGGATTCAACTGTTACTTATAAACTAGTTAGTTTTATATTTTTGTACCTGATTCATGGCTAAAGTTTTGGAATGTAAGCTATGGGGTTTCTATATGTTTGTGTACTGATGTATGCCTATGGATATATGTTATGCATATGTGATGGTTTTGTTTGTTTGTTTGTTTTTTAATTCATTTTTATTGTTAGACTTATTGGGGTGACATCTGTTAACAAGGATTACATAGGTTTCAGGCATACAATTCTACAGTGCATTGTCAACCTGATGTATAATAAGTTCACCACCTAATGTGACTTCTCTTTCCATCACCTTATATTTAGCTTCCCCCACTCCCTTCCCACCCCCTCCCCTTTCTCCCCTCCCTGACCCACTCATCCCCAAATAAACATTAAACTATTGATTGTGTCCTTGGGTTATTTGTTTCTTCATTTTTGTACCTCTGAAAAGTATTGGCAAAATTAATTTGTAAAAGAGCTCTATTTAATTGGCTTAAAGAAAAACAAGCTTTATTATCAATAGTGTACTTATGTAAAGCTAAAACTTAATTTTCTTTAATTTGCTAGACAGGACAAAGTTGTTTGTTTGTTTACTATTGCTGTGCTCTTGATAAGATTATAAGATTTTCGTTACCTTTTAAGTAATCTTCCTGGTATATTTTGTCAGAATAATTTTCTGTGCTTCATGTTGTCTTTATCAAGGCTTTAATTGCTTAGGAATACTGAATCTTCTCTATTAAAAGAGTTAAGATGTTTTACAACTGTGTAACTTCCTATATTTGCCTTTGAACACTTTGTTGTTTTGGTTAAATAGATAAAGTTGTTTCATAGTGACCTATGACCCCATTTAATCAAATGTTTTAAAACCTGTTGGTATTTTTTACCACTTCCCCAAAATTGAATTCTAGGTAAAGTATTTTTTTACCTCTCACTAACTTTGATATTATCCAGATGGTCCCTGGAACATCTCAGAAGATTTGTTCTCAACAGTACCTTTTGTGATTGCAACACAAAGAATAAAATATCTAGGAATAAATTTAACAAAGAATGTGAAGGACTTATATACTGAAAACTGTAAGACACTACTGAAAGAAATTGAAGGGGACACAAACAAATGGAAAGATATTCTGTGTTCATAGACTGGAAGAATCGACATAGTTAAAAATGGCTATTATCCAAATCAATATACAGATTTAATGCAATTTCCATCAAAATCCCACAGACATTCTTTTAAGAAATAGATAAAAGAATCATCAGATTCATATGGACCACAAAAGACCCCAAATCACCAAAGCAACCCTACATAAAAAGAATAAGGCTGGAGGCATCAAACTCCCCAATTTCAATTTATACTACAAAGCATCAATAATCAGGACAGCTTGGTATTTGCAGAAAAACAAACACAGAGACAATGGAACAGAATTGAAAACCCAGAAATAAACCCACAAATATATGCACAGATAATTTTTGACAAAGGAGCAAAAAATATACAATGGGGAAAAGAAAGCATCTTCAGTAGATGGTGCTGGGAAAATTGGAAAACCATATGCAAATGAATGCAACTGAGCTGTGAACTCTTTCCATACACTAAAATTTATTCAAAATGGATTAAAGATCTCCACATAAGACCTGAAACAATTAACTGTATAGAAGAAAACACTGGTACTAAACTTATAGACCTCAGCTCAAGGAGGACTTCATGAACCTGACCTCAAAGGCAAGGGAAGTAAAAGCAAAAATAAATGAATAGGACTATATCAAACTAAAAAGCTTCTGCACAGCAAAAGAAACCATCAACAAAGCAAAGAGACAGCCAACCGAATGGGAGAAAATATTTGCAAACAATGCCTCTGATAAGAGGCTAATATCTAAAATATATAAAGAACGTTTACAACTCAACAGTAAAAAAACAAACAATCCAATTTAAAAATGGGCAGAGGACCTGAACAGACACTTCTCCTAGGAAGACATACCAATGGCCAACAGATATATGAAAAAATGCTCAACTTCATTAGCTATTAGGGAAATGCAAATCAAAATCACAATTAGATACCACCTCACACGTGTTTGAATGGCTATTATCAACAAGACAAGGAATAACAAGTGCTGGAGAGGATGTGGAGAAAAAGGAACCCTCATACACTGCTGGTGGGAATGCAAACTGGTACAACCATGATGGAGAACAGTATGGAGGTTCCTCAAAAATTAAGAATAGAGTTACCATATGAACTGGCAATCCCACTTCTGGGTATCTACCCAAACAATTTCAAAACCTTAGTCTGCAAAGATATATGCACCTCAATGTTCATCACACCACCATTCACAGTGGCCAAATCAGGAAACAGCCAGTGTCCTTTGATAGACAACTGGCTAAAGAACCTGTGGTATATATACACAATGGAATATTACTCACCCATAAGAAAAGATGAAATAGGGCCATTTATGACAACATGATGGACCTTGAGACCATCATGCAAAGTGAAATAAGCCAGACAGAATAAACCAAGAACCATATGATTTCACTCATTTGTGGAACACAACCTGAAAGCAACAAAGAAACAAAAACTCATGAACACAATCAATAGTTTAGTGGTTACTGGTTATCTGAGGGTATGGGGGTGGTTGGGAGCGAAAGGAGGGGGTTTCAAATATATGGTGCTAGAAAGAGAATTGACTCTGTGATAAACACATAACACAACACATAGATGATATATTATAGAATTGTACACCTGGAACCTATGTAATTTTTACTAACCAATGTCATCCCAATAAATTTAATGATAAAAAGAAAAAAATGTTTCTCTCTCCTAATAAAAGAGAAAAATTAAACTAATTAGGCTTATTTGATATGTTAAATTACATGGGAAGCATTGTCACATAAGAAATGATGCTAAACTTTCTTTAGGTTACATTTTCATAAATATATTAATATATATGTCCCAGAAATTATATAATATTCTTAAACATTTTATATATCTTGGTATAATTTTATAAGTCTAGTAATTATTTTAAAATATATGTCACAGAAATAACCAAATTCCCTTGTCTATTGCATTATAACGAACTTTCATCAGATCTTAATCATGGCAATTTTTAAGTCTTTTCTCACTTACAGACAGTTATTGTTTAACTCTAATGCTTTTTCAAAAGTGCTTCATCTTCAAGAAAATTCATGGAAAGTCTCTGGCAAGTACAGGTTTCTGATAAATAAGATGAATTTACCTTTACATGGGAGGGGCAATAATGGACATTTCAAGTACTTCCCAGGGCCATTTCCACAGCTCCACAATATGTCATAGGGTGATAGCCTGAGACCTGTCCCTGTTCTCCTCCCTCATGTGAATAAAACGGGCCCATTACATTGATGACATGTTAACATATGAAGAATCGACTCTGTTACAGGGCACTTGGCAGGCTTTGCTGGAACATCTGGGAGGAAGAGGATAGGTGGTAAACCCACAGGAAATTCAAGGCCCCCAGGCATTGCCGTAAAGTTTTTGGGAGTCATTAGGTCTGGTAAAACACTTTTTGCCCCAGAGCTATAATTGGTAAGCTGTAATTTTCATGTTCCAACCTGTAAGAATATGAAAGAAGTGCAAGTCTCTCTAGGTATTTGGGTTTTGGAGGACCTTTATTCCCTACCTGGCATAGTGCTTCCATCCCTTTGCAGCCTGTTTTTTTTTTTTTTTTTAAGTAGGGGGAGGCATGTGCAGGACTAGAAATTATAAAGCAGCAAGCCACTTTTGAGAAGGCAAAAATACTAGTAAAGCAGATTGAAACTCTGGACATCTTCTAAGCAGGGCTACCATTTCAATCAGGTGTGTCTGTGACTCCAGAAGGTAGGGGTTGGGCACTGTGGCAGAGACAATAGGAAGAGAGAGTACCTGTAGAATGTTGGTCCTAGTTGTAGAAGGGGACAGAAACACAATATACCCCCACAGAACCCCAGATCCTATCAGCATACACAGCGCTTCTCCAGGCAAAGCCTCTCACAAAGTAGCAGCATATCATGGTAAGGACTTCCCTTTCTATCAAAGTGTGGGCTCAGAATAGGTTCCATCAACTTACCTCTGCACTTTGACTATATGGCATGCCTATTTGCAGCAGAGGAATACCCTGTCTGCCAGCTCACTGTCTTTAAAAATGGAGGTGTCACAGGCCCTTTGAGGATGTAAATACACCATAAGGCCCCGTCCCTATTCCTATGGCAGCCCATGCAGCCTGTGGAGAATAAGTGAAAAAATTCCCACTGATGCCTGCTATACAGATGTATCTAGTGAGGGCAACATGACCACATGGACTGCAGTCACTATTCTGCCCAACACTGACATTATCTGGATGGAAACAGTAATGAACTGCAGCAGTCATGGTGCTGAACTCAGAGCCTGTTGACTGGTGATCACTCATGAGAGCCTGGCTATTAACCTTTTGCAGTGAAAGTTGGGCTATTCTAAAGGAAATAACCCTAGGGCTTGGACAGTGGGAAACAGAGGGGCAGATGGTCATTAATAATCTCATGTGGAATCAGGATATGTGGAAAGACATTTGGGTCCACCTGCAAGAGTCTGGGGGAATCCTTACTGTTTTCCACACCCTGGCAATCAGGAAGCTGATGCCCTAGCTCAGGTATAAGCCCTAGCAACTGACCCTTCAGTAGATATAGCAGATTGGATGCAAAGAAGTGTGGCCATTGGAGCACCTTGATGGGATGATATATTGCCAAGGATGCTGGGTTGCCCTTGGAATACAGTTGAGTTGGTTAATGCAGTAATAGCGTGTCCTTTATGTTCTAAACAACACCCAAGGGAACTGCCAAAGGATTCTGGGACCATTCACTGGAGTTCCCAACGGATGAGGGATGATTGACAAATTAATTATATTGGCCCCATCTCTCTGAGTAAGGGTTTTAAGTATGTCTTAGTTTGTATGAACACCATATCTGACCGAACTCAAGTTTCCTTTGTCAATATATAAACCAGGCTGTTGCCATTAGGGGATCAGAGAAGCTGAGTACCATTTATAGATATCCACATCAAATAGACAGTGATCTGGGATCATATTTCAAAGGTCATGATATACAAGTTTGGGTAAAAGAATACAAGTACGACACTGAATGAAGGTTCCATCTCTCCTATAACATGTAAGCAGCAGAACTGGTAGAAAGGAACAATGGAATATTAAAACAGCAGATTAAATTACTAACAGGTAAAACCACCTTGGCCAGGAGGACTAAAGTACTGTCCCAGACTCTGACACATTTAAATGGTCAACCACTAGGGCCTGTTGCCCCATATACCAGGCTGGGGACCCCTACTGAAATGCTCAATACTCTAAAGGTATGTAAATCATGGGAAATAGCCATTGCCCCCACTCTCACCATGGATCAACACACTATGCTGCTAAGAACACCAAGCCCCATCATGCCAGGAAAATGTGTTATCTACTAGAATTTTAATAGGACATCCCACTGGGTGGATAAATTGCTTCACACCCTTCTGGTGACAGGGAACTAAATACTCAATCTCCACTGGGATCCCACAGTCCTGCTGCAGGTCAGACCTACTGAAATGCACATGTGTGGAGTGAAGAATGCACCATTAAAAGAGGGGAAAAGATAGGGGTCCTAGTCTGGCATATTCTATCTCCAGTCCATCTCCTCACACCTAATAGTATTGCCTCCCCCAGCCAAAATGTATGATATGTACAACCAGGTTAAGTTCCTAAAGTTGCCAATCTCCCTCCCATCAAGGCCAGGTGGACATGATCTATTTTCCACCAGTATGATCATCTAACTCTAACCCATCTTTGTTCCCTTCATTGTTTTATGGGACATTATAGCATACACAAGAAGCCCTTACTAAATTCGTCCAATAAGACTTAAATGATAGGAGCCCACAATTATGAGAAACTGCTGGAGAAGGAATCACAATTCATTAGGAAATGAACAAGAAAGACTAAGGAAATGAGGTCTAAAACTGTGCTGTACAAACATCTCCACAACTGTAGCTATGGAGCACTTGAAATGTGTCTAGTCAGAATTCAGATATGCTATAAATGTAAATAACACACCAACTTTTAAAGACTTATTAGGATAAAATATAAAATATCTCATTAATAATTTTATAGTGATTACAAGTTGAAATAATGTTTTGGATAGACGGAATTAAATTATTAAAGTTAATGTCATGTGTTCCTTAATACATTTTTTAATTTGGCTACTATAACGTGGTAAATTACATGTGTGCCCAGCATTATATTTCTACTGGACAGAATTCCAGATTACTGAAGCTTGAGATGCCTTTTAAACATCTCAAGTGAAGTCAATTAAGTAGCTGGATATACACGACTGGAGTAAAAGGGAATGGGTGGGAGTGGACACATAATTTTTTGATTCATTAGTTTAAAACATACAGGTTTCCCCCACTATTCAAAGGTAGAGCATTCCTTTGAACACTTTTGTAAGCTGAAATGGTATAAAGTGAAGAAGTAATTATCATTCATTTAAGACAGAAAATCCTCTTCAGATTTCTTGCAGTTAACAAAAACAGGTGCTAATGTAGGTCTTTCACAAAAGCAAAGTGGAGTAGCACAAAATTTTGAAAAGCATGGGATACCTGTATTTAAAAACATGAGATTAGATGGGATCTCCTAGTAAATAAATGTATGTAAGAAAAACAAAAACTGAGGCCTTGAGCAATTCAACACTAGAGGTTTAAAAAAATGAGAAAAGTCTAGGTAGGAGACTATAGGGTGAACACAGAGAGCAATTTTTAGACTAAGGAAGAACATGTATCAAGGGAAAGGGAGTGATCACTGTGTCAAATGCTGCCAAAAGGTGCAGTAAGATGAAATCTAAGAATTATTGGATTCTACAGTACTGAGGTCTGCTGTGTGAGGGCATTTGGTACTTTCCACAAGGAGGGAGTATTGGAAGGACCAAAGGTCAAGAGAAGGAAAAGGAGCCTGTAGTAAATAAGGGCTATAGAGATTTTAGTATGGTGGGCTTGAGTTAAGGACATTGGGTTGAAGTTCACTCCAAAGCAGATCAAATACCCAGGAGACCCACAATAATGTTAGCATGAAGTAGGGTGGCGGCATCTCTGATTCAGCCTACTGAATTCTGTCTCACTCCAGGAAGGAACCCAACCTGGGGCCTACATTATTGCTTCCCTCAACATCTGAAATGTGATGGGGTTATGTGGTCAGAGCCATCTCCAGGGACATAGTATGGTGTGTGTATATATATATATATATATATATATATATATATATATATATATATATATATATATATATATAATCCCTGGGTGTCTCTAACTCTGTGGGACTGGGCTACAGAGATAATTATACATACAGGCCAGTCATTAACATTTGCAGTGTTGTCTGAGGCAAAAGTACAAATGAAGGCCCTTGGCTCATGTCCTTGATCTCTTCCCACTGTCAGCTATGTCCTACATCAAGAGGTGCCTCATCTAACCCTGAGAACACCTCAACCTATACCTCCAAGCTTGGTCTGTCCTTCACTTCTGCAGTGGCTGGTTGGCCACAATTTGGGCCAAAGAGTGTGCATATCACAGGCCCAGACTTCCCTTCCTTAGGAAGGACCTGGAGAATAGAGCTTTTTAAGACCTGGAAGCAGTCTCGGGAAATGAGAAAACCTGGAACATTTTCTATAAAAATTGTAGGATGTTCACACATTCCACTGTCCCTGTGGACCCCTAACTCTGTGGTTTGAATACAGCATGAAGAGGGCCTGAGCGGGAACATCTAAAATGTGGAACCTATGATCTATGCCACGACTAGCCACATACCGGAAAAACAAAGAGAGGAGAAATATGGGAAAGTAGGGAGAGAGAGTTCCTTACACTGATTTGGTATATACATATGCACATACATTCTTTGTTTTACTTCATTCCTTTAGTGTAGTATCCTGCCATGTTTCTACAACTTAACTTCTTGAAAATCATCTGAGTTTCATTACAGAACTAACAGGAAAATGTAGGTGGAAAATGTAGAACATAGAAGATAAGACCAATCACCAGTTATTCCAAAACTTGGATATACAAAGGCTGTCCAGAAAAAAAATCCAGCCATAAATGCCTCTATTTTTCATATTACGCAGCTGGATACTTTCCTGACAGCCTTTGTATATCCTATTCATGGCACGGTGTATAGCCATCCAGTGCTCTTCAAATATGTCTACACACACACACACACACACACACACACACACACTCTCCCCCTTGAATACCTGCTCACAAACTTAGTCGCAATTTTTAAAAATGAAATTATCATTAACACATTTTTTTCCAGTAAATATCTGACTATTTTCACATCAATCACTAACATTGAATCACTCTCCCAGACCTTCCCTTCTCCCACAGACCTCAGGAGCCTCTGTTCTTGACACAAAATTTTTCCTACTCTAGAAACTGAGGCATTCTCTCTTGGGCCCCTGACTCCTGCTATTCTCCCCTCCTGATCCTGAGTCTTCCTTCCAGCACTTTCTACTCCCATTTGGGGTGAAAGTATCCACCCCAAAACATACACACAGCATCATGGCCTGCCTCTTTCCTGACCCTGAAAGTCTCCATCACCTCTCCTTTTCTCCAGCCACTGTGAGTTAAATTCTGCCTGTTTTTCTTGTCTAATTTGCAAATAACCTATGCTAAAAGGATATATAACATATAAGTGGGAATTTCCTGGACAGAATTTCATTTTAGACAGTGGGAATAAAGAATTGCTAGAATAGTATTGTATTCTCTTTCATTTCCTGAGTCAGCTAGCATGCTAACAGCTTTCTTTAATCCTGTAAATAAGACATAAGAGTTAACAGATTGGGGCAATAAAAAAATGCTACATTTTAAAAATGAAATGAACCTTTTTGTTTTATTCATTAAAGGCAACTTAGAAAACGAAAAATTTCTCAGGGGCAAAGGCAGGCCTTTTTGAGGAAGAAAAAGACCTAGACACAACAAATAAGTGCTAAGTGGTGCAGCTATAGGGAAGAGAGGCTCCAAAACTGCCTTTCCAAAGAAGGCTTCAAAACTACTCATGTTGGTTAAAAGACTAGAACACAGAGCACTTGGAAATTTCACAGGTAACCGTGGAGCGGAAAGCTTATTCATTCAGCCCAGTGGGAGTTGATTCCATTCTTGGGGCTCATGAGGATGCACAGGCAGGGTCATGGCATAGGAGGTGTAGGAGGGGAAGGAAGGTTCCCTATTGCAGCCTGCTCTCCTGAAGAAACAGAGCTCAGGGCATCAAACTCCTGCAGGAAGGCACGCCTAAGGCTAGCAGGGCTAGGAGTGGAAATGGAGCCCAGAGCACAAAATATAGGGGAATCCGAAGAGGAACTTTGGCCAGAAAAATCAGTAGAGGAGGAGGAGGAAGAAGAGGAGGAGGAGGAGGTGGATGGAGAGGGGGGAGATCTCTCACCATACTGCTCAGGGAAAGGAAAGTACCTACCAGGAGGTGAGGGTGAGGAGGCCCGCATACGCACCGCATGCCAACGCGGCTGGGAAGGAAGGCTTGGAACCTCAGGATCAGGAGAGCTTGGCCTGCTCTGGGGGATACATCTTCCTAAGGTGAGACCAGGGGAAGGAGGACTCTGGCCACCAGGCCCAGATAGACAGGGGCGGCTGCTATGGGATGCTCTTCTCTGGATGGGCTGGCTCCGGAGGACAAAGCCGCTGCGGAGGGCCGGGCTTAGAGGGGTGGTGCGGCTGCGTAGGGCAGGGATTGGTGGACTGGGGTGCTTGCTGCGGGCAGGGCCTGGCCCAGTTGCACGGACAGGGGAAGCAGGGGCTGGCGCACAAGCAGAGCATGGAAGAACACGTCCTGGCGCGGATTCACAGCGGCAGCGAGCATGGCCTCGCCTGGATTCACCTCGGCGGAGTGCAGGGCCTGGTGCTGGTGCACAACTGCGGCGGACAGCAGGGCCTGGTGAGGATGCATGGTGGCGGTGGGGTGCAGGTCCTGGCGCGGATACACGGCGAAGGGATACAGGTTCTGGCGCAGGAGCACGCTGACGGCAATCTGGGACTGACCCTACTGCACAGCGACGGGTCGCAGGGCCTGCCTCGGGTGCCTGGCTTGGGCGGACAGCAAGGCCTGGCTGGGTGGTGCGGCTTCGAACTGCAGGACTTGGCCTGACTGCTTGACTTCGCAGGGCTGGGCCTGCTGTGGAGGGCAGGCCCTGGCTTCGGAGGGTTGGGCCTGGCTGGGATGCGCGACTCCACAAAGAAGCCTCAGCTGCATGGCGGCGACGGGTGCTGGGTTGAGCCCTTGGAGAAGATGGCGGCAAAGGCACCAAGCATTCAGGCCCTGGAGTCCCCGGAAACAGACAACGCCGTGGCAGCTTCTGAGCCTGGGCAGTCTCTTTGCCGCTGGGCCACTTCCGCCCACGGCCTGTCGCTGGCCTGCTGGTCTGGCCAGCGCCGCCCGTAGCTCGCCGCATGATGTCAGCATTACCCGCCTGCATGGTCTGGAGACCTTGGCTCGTCTCGGGCCCCTCACATCTCAGCTCTGCGTGGGGACTGGGGCCGCCCTGGTGCTCAGGACGCCCCCTCTCCTGCACACAGTCCATGGAGGGAGGCTCCCGGTCTTACGCAATGAGCAAAATGGCGCAGGTATGGCGACCACAGAGTTAGAGACACTTGCTGTGCTACTGTGTGAAGCACCCCCACCTGATGGAGACAGGTTGTTCAAGACTGTGGGGACCCAGTCGCCGGGGACTTGACTGCTGGTGCTGCAGGCGTCTCCAGGCGGAGGGGCGACCTCGTTCTTCGGCCCTGCGGGCACCTCACTGTGCTATTGCTTCTGCTTCTGTTTCTGCTTCCCCCAGCACGACAGGGTAGCTGTGATGTGGACTTCTCCTTCAAAGACCGGAAAGAGCGGCTACAGATGTAGTCTGGGTGGAGCAAAAGCTGGAAGAGCGAGGGGGTGGGGTGGGTGGGCCCAGTGGGGTCTCTGCTTCTGATTGGTAAACTGGTATCATGTGACTCATCTTGAGCAGTGTGGCAATCTAGCTCCACCTGGCGCCAAACAGGCGGGTGTGCTCCACCCACCCCCACCTCACCCTCTTCCCCCACCGGGAGTCCTCAGGGCAATCAGTAATATGAATCCCCCCACCTCCCCTGGGCCCCTGGGTGGTATGTTTCAGGGGAGGAGGGAGGAGGCTTGGGTACAGAGGATGTCCGAATAAACAATTCCAGTCGCACCAAATCACTTTAGCTTGTCAGCACCACTCTGCTGGCTCACCCTCAAACGATGGCTTGAAAGAAATACTATGTTGGTCGGCAGGAGATATACCTGAACCAGGTGACCGCCCTGGAATCTGGTCAGGACACTGGATTCCTATGTGACCCAGAAAGGATGGTACCTAACTACTCCGGGCATCTGGATGACCCCACACTGGTGTCTGTTTGCAGAATGGCTTGATGGCGAGAAAAGGGGTGGGGCCCACACTGTTCTGGCTCAGAATGTTCAGCACTGATGCCACGTATTGTGTGTGTGTGTGTGGGGGGGTGTGCATCTTCCAGTTAAGATGCTTCCCTTGCCTGATCCCCCAAAGCTGGAGATGGCCTGGAATTATGGGGTGATACTATCCTTAAATATGCATCATCATTTATATGGGCTGCATAGTAATCCGTTGATTTGGCCCACTCTATTGTTTCTGTTTATATAAATATGCTGGGATGCACAGGCTTGAAATTCATTGTTTGGACACTGATTTTTCAACATTAGTACCACAGGGCCGAATGCTCAGTACCCTAAATAAAAAAGCAAAATGTAGGAAAACTAGAACCTTAATTTGCACATACCACAGGCATACAATAGAAAAGTTTAATTTTTTTTTGGTAGAATGGCCATTCATAAATCATTCATAGTTCTTTTGTTTTTATACAAACTGAATTAGTTTTGCATATGAACTGTTTTGTAATTGACTTTCTGGGTACAGAAAACACACTTTGCATGTCAATATATAAATTTCTACACGGTCATTGTGTAACTACAAAATACTCATTTTATGGAAGAAGCTTACATTTGCAAACATTGTTATATAGATCAACATTTGTATTGTTTCCTTCTTTTAACTCTCTAAAATGTATCAATATGAACATATGCTTTTTGCTAGAAATTGCTCATATCCTCAAATGTAATCTTGTGGATAAATTCCCAGAATAGGAAATGTTTGGTGTATTTGTAATTCTTAGATAAAAATATTGGTAAGTGGTTCTCCTTGAAGTTGCTATTGTAGTAATTTTGGCAGAATGGAATGGGATATTTATTGGAGTTAATAACCAACTGGACTGAAACGCAAATTGAAAATAGAATGGAATGGTATTTGGAGTATTAAATAATATGGAGTGGAAAATGGATTTGAAATGGAATGCAGAGGGAGACGAAATTGACACTGATTATAGTGAAAACTGGAATGAAATGGAGAATGAAATATTGACTTGAACAGGACATGGCATGGAAAAGAATGGAATATGATGGAAAAGTGGAATGGAATGCAAACTGGAAATAAATATCTAATGTCATATATGAGGAAAGGAATAAAATGGAATATAGTGTGAAATTAAATATTAAAGAAAATAAAAATTAAAATTGAAATAGGAATGACTATAGAATGGAATATAGAATATGCAATGGCCTGAAATAAATGGACTGTGAAATATGCACTGTAAATTTAAAAATGCCATCAAATAATGGAATGAAATTTGGAATAAAATGCAGAATACAAGGTTATGAATGATAGAACAGGAATTGAATAAAAATAGAATATGGAAAATGAAATACTGATGAAGTACAGGATAGACTTAAATGAAGTATAAATGAATAGAATGTGTTCTGGTTTTCCACCATTCCATAATAGAGTGTTGTGGAACAATGTCCATTTTATTATGTTCATGAATTTGTAAAGCTAGGATTCCAATAGGGTAGAGTAGGAATGGGCTATCTCTCCTCCATGATGTCTGGGACTTCAGGGGAAAACTTGTGTCTGGAAGACTGGATAACATGGCTATGATGTCATGAGGACAGGATAACAATCAATGATGATTCCTAGATTTTAGCCATGGTATCTGGGTAAATGGTGGTGCTACTTGGTAGAATAGGGTACTCTTGCAGATTGGGACACAGTAGGAATCTGTGATACTGTCCTGTCCAAGTTGGTCACTATACCGTCTGTAGTTGTCCTAGTCATTTCGGGGTATGAATCCCAACTTACCTCATGGCCATTATCTAAATTCTGTAGGTCAACTTTCAGCAGTTTAATAGATTGAGTTTTCCTCTTGGGAATCATTTCAGTTTGCCCTCTATCATCTTTCCTTTTTTCTGGAATCTCTGGGCCTTAGTCATGATTCATGATCCTTGACTTAATAATAACTAAAATGCCCCCATTTATCCTTTCTCGTGTGTGTGTGTGTGTGTGTGTGTGTGTGCGCGCGCGCGCGCGTGCACATAGACTCTCTGCTAACTGGCACCCATAGGGATTGGATGCCAGATAAATGTAGTTTCAGGATGCTTGAGATTTACTAAAAATATGCCTAAATAATACTATATCCCCTATATTGCTTTATTATTAATATTGAAATACAGTAATTAAAAGCAAATTAAAGACAAAGTTAATGTAACAATTTTACTATAAAAGTAACTTTGTGAATGCAGTGTGCAATTTTAGTAAATGGCAGTCAAACTTTTCGACTTAATGAACTTCACTAACAATTTTTTTAACTCTAAGTAACTTAGAAAAAATACATACACACTTAAAACTGTTGCAGTAGGGGTAGAGAGTTTACTGGTTAGACATCACATCAGGATCTGATGATGTAGCTAAGACAGGATCAGGAGATGTGGATGTGGATGGTTTTGGATCTACATCAGTAAATGATGCTGTACTGGCAAACTTGATGTAGCTTTCTTGAAAAATGAATATCTGCTTACTTTGAGGCCTTAACACCTCTTACGCAAAGTCAGGTTTTACATGATGTGCAGCTGCATAACATGCTGAGAAGTGAAAAGGGGTTGTTCTGCAAAAGCTATCAGAGTTTCAAATGCTACAATAGCTATCTGCCAGGATACATTTTCCATCTCACATCCATTGTCATCACTCACTTTCCCCTCTGCAACATTGATTTTTCCACAATTCACAACAGCTTTTATGATATTTTCTGGAATAGCTTCATCCACAGCCAGGTAGTCATCAAGTTCACTTCAAGACAAATTCATTTTGTCATTAGCAGAGTCAACTAACTCACAGATTTAATCATAAACTCTGCTACTTGCAGCTGCACTATTGATGGGGCTCACTCATGGCATGGTGCACCATGTGGTGCACTAAGTTTAAACTTACATTTCCTCTAGAAATTAATTTCAATTTTTATTTAAAGTATTATTTCTTTTTTTTTTTTCTGGTTGCTTAAGAATGTGGGTTGCTTGAGTTCTGATTAATGGGTGTGTGTGTGTGTGTGTGTGTGTGTGTGTGTGAGATAACTGAGTTGTTTGTACAGTGTTGCCAGCATAAGCACATAGTGGCAACTTCACCAACTTGATTGTCAGATTTTGGGCACAATAACAGCTCTGATGGCCATTCGAGAAAAAGAGTTCCAAAATTGCTTTGAAGGCTAGACTAGGCGCAGGCATCGGGATGAAGCTTTCTAAGGGGAATGCTTTGAAGGTGACTGTCATGATATTCAGCAATGAAGTATGTAGCACTTTTTCTAGGATGAGTTTGCAAAATCAATTGTCCAACCTCATATATGTGTGTGTGTGTGTGTGTGTGTGTGTGTGTGTGTGTGTGTGTATATATATATATATATATAATCTTCCACTTACTGATTTACTCTAAGATCTCAAACTTGATGCTAAGGAGGCCCCTCTCTAACTCCATTGCTATATCTTCAGTGCCCTCTCCTTTTTCTTTTCCAGTGCTCCTTTTTAAGTGATAGTATATATGTATATGCTTTGTAGAAAAAACCTGAAAGGGTGAGTTTTGTTATCTCATAATTTATATTCTGAATGTTTTTAATGAGCATACATTACTCTTGTACTCGGAAAAAAGTACAACTGTCTGCACATTTAAAATGCTTTTAATGTTTAATTAGATTGTGAGCCTTACTTAAAAAGAAATCCAGGCTATGTTGTATACTACTGGATGAGATTATATCTCCATAGATTCTTGCCAGATGGAAAGTTGATGATAGATTTAAAAAATCTTAAGCATGTTCATTTGATGCTACAATTTCTCTTCTACGCATTAATTCCAAAATGCACATACAGAAGGTGCCCAAAATGTATACACATTTTAAGAAAGGAAAAAAAACACTATATTAAAATTGTAATACTTAATATATACTAATAAAAAAGATTAATATAAGTCATGTTTGACTTCTGCAATTACAAGAGGCACTCAAAGTGATTAACATTAGTTTCCAGACAGTTCCATTTACAGCAAACTACTGCTTGAGCAACATTGACCGAAGTGTCCACTTGGATTGCTGCACAAGCTGTTTCAGTTTCTTCCCAAAGTACTCCCAGTGTAGCTGGTTTTCTGTGGTACATCAAATCCTTTAATGTCTCCCATAGGAAGAAGTCAAGGTGTGTTAAGTCAGGAGAATGTGGGGGAAACTCAAACAACTTGCTTGAATTTCAAATATCACTTCAAAATGGTCTTACACTCCTCAAACAACAACCCTACTCCCGCCATTTTCTTTCACTGTCCTGCCTGTCGCAGGGTGATGTGAACATTCATTTGATTAATGCCATTTTTTGAGCAAACATTATACTACACATTGTTACCACAATTCAATTTAACTTCAAAAAGTAATACAAAAATAATATCTCTTAAAATGTGTATACATTTTTTGGCACCCCCAGTATATATCACAATGTGATATGCTCAAAGATGATTATTATAGTGTCATTTATTTTAAATAATCTGAAACAACCTCAATTTCCAATAGGATACTGGATGTCCATAGAATAAGTTTATGCAGCTTTGACAGGATATTTTTGAAAAAAAATTAACACCAGGAGAAATTGGCTATACACAAGATATACTCCATCTATGATCTATATTTACATCTATCTCCATTCTAAATATATTATAATTTCATTCATTGTAGTGCAGTTGTTCTCACCCATTGCCATTTTGCCTCCAGGGTGGGGTGGAGAGGGAAAAGTGCTATTGATATATAGTATGCAGAGACCAGGGGTGCTCTAAATCCCTTTAATGAACAGGAGAACCTTTAATGACATAGAATTATTTGAACCAAAATGCCAATAGTGTGGAGTCTGGTAAACCCTGCAGTAGAGCATTTAGGTAATTCATAATAGTTTAAGACAAAATTTAAACCACAGTGCTACCAGTGATTGATAACTATTGTGAACAGTTTGATGTGTGTGTGTGTTAAATTTTCTGTGATAATTTTGTGCTTTATAAACAGCAAAAGTGTGTCTTAAATGAACTAATTAATTTTAAAAATTCATTTCAAAAAGCAACAAATGTTTTTTTCATATGAAATGTGTTCATTATTTCTTAAGAAATTAATACAACTTAAGAATTATAATTGCAACTCATTTACGTGAAGGAATATTCCACAAATAAGAATCCATCATCTAACTCTCAACCTTCTAATCAAAGCATCAATTTCTAAATATTTATATATTTGGTTAAAATAAAGAAAAATTGTGACATCATAATGCAAGGTATCTAATATAAAGGGCAATGTATTTGACTACCCAGGTCACAGTTATCTCATTCCCACTCCAGTGACTGGTTGGTGAATGGACATTTCCTAGTTATAGTTAATGAGATATAAATGTACGTTGCTTTAGGGTCTTTGGAGAAAGGTTTGTCAACTATTAAAAAAAGAGACACAACAAGTTGTTTATATAAAATAACTTAAAGAATGTCTTTATCAAATATTAGAATAAATGACTTTAGTATGATTGCTGAATATAAGGTCAATATTATAAAATTGAGTTGTATTTCTATATATTAGTATCAGAAATTATAAAGAGAAAAAAATTATATATTTATTATAGAATCAGAAAATATCAAATACCTAGGAACAAATCTAATAAAAATACACAATGTCTCTGCCCAGCAATCTACATAATATTTCTGAGACAAATTAAAAACCTAGATAAATCAGACATATATTTATGGATCACAAGATAATATTATGAAAATTATGCAAAGACATTTCTCATCAAAATGAGAGACAGTTGCCATGACAATGCTGATTCTCCTCAAGACCAACCCCACTATCCCTCTCTGCTTAGACCTATAACTAGAATCAATTCTCAGCAGGCCCCAAAAGGTGAAGTACAAAGTACTGAAGAGGTGCACTATGCTCCAAGAGAACTGAACTGCAATTGGTCAGCACCTGGTGAAGCTTACAATTGATCCACTGTCATTCTCCAAAATACAACTGTCTTCTGCATGGGCCAAATAGGTGAGTTATTTTGTTATACAGTTATAATATTAATATATGGATGTAGGTCTTCAGTGGGGGTTGTGGGTCTTGTGCTATTTACTGTCATATAATGTTTGTCTCTACAGGGGCTAAGACTTCATCATTTAGTCATTCTACTGCCAGGTACCACTCTGCCTGCTGACTTTTGCCCATTAGTCAGTGATCAGGTACAAGGTGAATTTGTGGGAGTGTTTTCCAGGCCAAATACCATAAAAATACACTATTGAACAGAGTTCCCTTTTCCATGCACAGTTGCAGTACACAGTTTTCTTTGGAACTGCACAGCAGCAATGGCCCAGTACACCCCTTTGGCCTCGAACTTAGCTGATCCTTCTATGAACCAAGTGAGGTATCCTCAGAAACCTCAAGGGTCTTGAAGCCCCCAAGAAGC
Source organism: Lyroderma lyra (assembly GCA_004026885.1). Lineage (NCBI taxonomy): Eukaryota > Metazoa > Chordata > Mammalia > Chiroptera > Megadermatidae > Lyroderma > Lyroderma lyra. The sequence continues at coordinate 15,278 of PVJL010010256.1, read as the reverse complement.
TCAAGGTACTGGCACAAACCTCTTGTTCAGGGTGGCCAGCCACTTTTTCATGTAACTGTGAGACTCCCCAATGCCTAGCTTACATTTTTCCCTAAATGTACCTTAATAATGGATGTTTGTTGGGTAATATCTACTTTGTTGGTGTTCTCATTTCTGACCCATCCCCTGGTAGGGGTATCAGGATGTAACAACACTGCTGTTGCTTTATTAGTCTTTCAGAGTCTACCAGTACCCAAAACCAAGGTACTAATAGTCACTCAAATGAGGTCATCTGCTGCCTATGGGAGCTCCAAAATCCCAGGGAGCACTGCTGCCTGGTAGCCAGATATTTTTGTCATAAGCTCCAGCCTACAGAATTGTCTATTACTGACACTTGTAGCTGAAAGAACTCCTTAGAAATGAATGGCCCGGGTGGAAGTCTGTACAGCTTGAGAGATTATTTCTAGGGCCTGTTGCTAGTTGGGGCCACATTCAAAGATGGCTGCTTCTGAGTGATCTTATGTAATGGGCTAAGCAGGATCCTCATGCGAGGTATGATGTACCTCACATACTGAACAAATCTATCAGATGTTGTGCTCCCTTTTTGTTTGCTGGGGTTTTTAAGGTCATCAACTTGTTTTTTTTAATCAGGTTCAGGGTTTGTTCTCTGGGCATCAGTCCACGTGGTTACCAAAAACATTACTTGAATTCCTGGCCACTGATTCTTGTTAGGGTTAATCCTCCAGCTGTGTTCACCTACCTATTGTATCACTTATCTAAGGCAGTCTATATGCTGTCCTTAGCCCTTCCAATCAAAATAATGTCATCCATGTAATATTACTAGAACACCTCTGGTGAAGTCTCAGTTTTTTCTCGGTCTCAGCCTATCCAATGTGAGAAATCATGGAAGAATTGAGATCACGTTGTGGAAGCACAGTCAACAGTATTTTAATCTGACCCACATGAAGACAGATTGGCTTTGAATAGCTAGACCCAGTGGAATGCTGAGGAAGGCATCAGCAATATTCAATACTGCACATGAGAACCCTTTAGTCTGCACTGTAGACTCAGTCATCATTATGCCATCTGGAATTGAGGGATGAGAGAGACTACCGCAGCACTGAGTGTACAGTAGTTCATAGTGAGGTGTCAAATACCTTTCACCAAACACACAGGGCTAATATAAGATTATATAGTACTTTTTAAGCATTTCTGCCTCCACTAGTCTTTGATTAGTATAGTGACCTCCATTTCCCACTCTAGTATCTTTATTGCTTTACAGTAACCATGTGACCAGACTCGGAAAGTCAGGCAGGCTCCTGATTGTGCATTCACATCATTGCCACTGTTCTAATTGTGGTATTTCTTCATAGGGGAATCCCTTAAAATCAACAAAGGTATATTACAACCACTTGAGTGTATATTGACCCCAAAGGACCCACATATAAGACTTTGGAAGTCCATTGTCCAATCTGAGATTTATCTCCAAATCTAGTTGAAGTAATTTGGGGACTGTATTTGTTTCCTATTTTGTAACAAATTAGCACAAACTCAGTGGCTCAAAATAACACAAATTTATATTATTACAGTTCTGGAGGGCAGAGGTCTAAAATTAAAGTGTTAGCAGGGCCACATCCCTTCTGGAGACTTCAGGGGAGAATCCATCTCCTTGCCTTTTCCATCTTCTAGAGGCCACCTGCATTCCTTGGCTTGTGGCCACTTCCTCCATATTAAAATCCAACAACACAGCATCTTCTCTCTTCTCTGACCTCCTGCCTCCCTCTTATAAGGACTATAACTATTCTTGTGATTACAATGGACCTACCTGAATAATCCAGCATAATCTCCTCAAGTCAGGTGCTTTAACTTAATCACATCTGCTCCATTCCCTTTGCCATGTAATATAGTCATAGGTTCTTGGGATTAGAATATGAACATCTTTGGGGAAGGCATCATTCAGCATACCATACTGGCCATGCACATGGATACTGCCCAGCACTACAGTGGCTTGTGTGCCAATGTCCAGAAGAGTTGAAAAAGTTTGCCAACCTTGGCTGTCATTAAGTCCCCAACACACCTTGACCAGTGCACAAGGCCTTCAGTCACTCTTAGGGAAGAAAGAACCTTGGCCTTTGTCATAGTCTATTTGTTTTTGAAGGCAGCAAGGTCTGGAAAAGAGGTAGCATTGAAGGTGTTGTATCAACACTAATTTAAACTGCACAAACTTCAGCAAGGTCCTCTTGGTCATCTTCCTGTTTGTCACAGTAGATGCCAAAGGTCTCATTCCCTACTACAGCCAAGATCTTTATGTTTTGTAGTTCTCTCATGGTCTGATAGTGAGAATTTCCTTCATAAATTCAGTGGACTGAATGTTTACATCCCCCCAAAATGCATATGTAAAAATCCTCATTCTTCAGCATGATGGTATTTGGAGGTGGAGACTTTGGGAGGTGATTAGGTCATAAGAGTAGAACCCTCATGAACGGGACTAGTGCCGTCATAAAAGAGGCCCCAGAGAGTTCCATCAATCTTTCCACCATGTGAGGACACAACAAGAATACAGACATCTATAAACCAGGAAAAAGGCTCTCACCTGACACTGAATATGCTGGCAACCTCCAGAACTGCAAGAAATAAATTTCTGTTGTTTAAGCCACCCAGTCTATGGCATTTTATATAGTAGCCTGAACAGACTAAGACAATGGGCAAATTATCAATCTACTCTTTGAAACAGCCTCCACCACCCACCCAGTATAATAGTGAAGACCACATGGTCCTATGGTCTAGAACAGACCTGGGCAGACGTTTTCAGGGCAAGAGCTATTTCTAATTTTCTCCACTGGTATTTATTTTATTATTCAGGTGATCACCCCAAAATGGCTTGGCAGTCCACTGGTAGACTGTGAGCCACTGCCCAGCTCTGGTCTAGGACTTTGTTATTGTGTTGTTGTTTTCTTCCCTCATCAACCTGAAGGACATTTTCCTAGTCCTGTGTCCAGGCTTCCAGTCTGAAAGTTTGTTGGACAGGATCTGCAGGCTAGTTCTGAAACACATGAGAAGATTTTATCATCCCTGATGGACTGACTGGTCGTATCAACTGAACAAACCAGTCAATGTGACCCTGTATGACTATCTTATCATCTGAGTGCTCATGTTCTCCATTACAAATCCAGGCTCAGGTTACAGTAGTCCTAAAAGAAGTTATAGCTTTCCCTACCTTTATCTATGTGTATTTATCAGACGACAAAAACTCATCTCAGGTAGATCACTGTTTTATTATGAATATAAAGACCCACTGCAACAAGCCCTGATTGATCTTCACATGTTCTTCCATGCTCATGTCATCATCAGCTGAGATGCATGTGACCATGCTGGCTTTGAGAATGAGGTTGGTCTTTAGGGAAGCCAGTCATTTCCATACTTGCTAATTCATGAAAACTAGCATAGCTCCCTCGTCTGTTAGAGTGGCCAAGCCTCTGCAGTGTCAATGGCCTTTTGCTGAATCCTGTCTCTAGTTTCCCACCATTCCTGGTCATCATAAGAGAGGAGCTTAGCACATATTTGAGTATGTGACTACTCCTGATGACTAGGGAGTGCTTATCTGTGGTTGGGGGCTTCCTCAGAGAGAAATATTTTGCTTTCCCAACAGCACAGAAGGCTGAGCAACAGGCGTGGAATACTTGAATACTTTTTTTTTTTTTTTTTTTTTTTTTTTTTAGCTTTAGGGTATTCCCTCCTCTTATCTCTAACTATAACTACTGATACAACTTATTAAGGTTCTCAAGGATGACTGTCAAGGATTAGTTGTTCCCCTCATCACTGAACATTTCAGTAACTAGGTCTGTGCTTGCCCACCAAGGTCCTATTCCATACTAGGTTAGTCAACCTAAGGGTTCTCACATTTTAGAGGTCTTTATGTCATTTGGATAGTAACTTTTTTCAAAAGGGCATTGTGAGTCAATCTGTCAGAAACAGGTATAGTCCACATATCCTATACTGTGACTTCTTTCACTGTGAGATAAATGGCCAACTTTTGTAGCAGTTACACATTTTCTATCAGGAACATACTGTTTTTTCTTATAAAAGACAATACTTATATTTTTATGTCTACAGGGATCAATGAAGCTGACATTATTTCAAGAAACTTGGCAAGTAGGCCTTGAATTTTGTTGGGGCTTATCAGTCAATCCTACTAGTAGGCAGCCAAGGCCACTGAGAATGAGACCTTTAATTTTCCAACCAACAAAATATCATAGACTGGAAGTTTTGGATACCGGAGGAATTTTCTAATATTTTATAAGCATTCAATTTCAAACATGTACATCACACTTCAAACCACTTATATATTTTTTACATCTGCACATAGTAACTTTTAGATCTGCACAAAGTAACATATTTTATCTCTCCAAGGCAAGTTTTCTCACAGTCTTTTAGGTGATTTTTTTATTTTTTAACAGAAACACAGAACCAAGTGTTTTAACAGAGGCACTTTTGCATTTACACTGTAGCTAAAAGCTCAGGGAGTGGAGGAAGATGGTGGCATAGAAGGAGCAACTTGGGAGTTCCCTGGTGGTGTAGTGGCTTAAGGCTTCAGCGTTGGAAGCAACTCATACCATAAGCATATCTTTACATTTATTTTTGGTTTTTGGTGGCCATTTACTGGACCTCAACAAATGAGCTTTTAATAACAACAAAACATCATTTGAGGAACTGGTTTTGATCCTACGTCAAGCCACTTGACTTCCAAATGTTTATCCACAGGTAGCACTCCTGGATCCCTGGGAGTCCCATCTCCTGACCTGGCTCACCTGCCCCTGTGGTAGGATCCTTACTCTTCTCCCCTTGCCCACTTCTTAGGCAATGGCTACACTACCAGATCATGAGGATTCTTATCTTTCCTAACATGGCCCATGTAATCTCTTAGTGAAAGAACCCTACTTCCTCTTTTGCTCACTACATAAATGAGAGCATGTGCTACCAGATGCCAGGGCATCTATCTTATACCATAGCCTGGCCTGTGCGGCTGTATGTTTTCTAAGAGGGCATCAGAAATTTACCAGGCCAACATTGGGCACAATATTTATCAAACTCACTAATAAAAATAAGGCAAGGCCAAGGTCAAGGCCTCACTGATTTTATCAGAAAAGATTCAATAAGCCATTTATAGATTTAGACAGTTGCTTACTACATAGATAGTGAAGAGATTAGCCAAAGATGTCAGCAACCTGTGATCTTTGGTCCTACACACCAAAAAGGATAGCACAGAAAAAAGGGCCAGGAGACTACTACACAAGTTGTGAGGTACTTTGTTGCTGAGGAGCCAAATCTAGACAGCAGCTACATGTCTTTAATATTCCACAGCTCTCTTCTATGGTTATACCCATTTTACAAATGAGGAAACTAAGACCAATAGAACTTTAATGACTTGCCCAAGTCAAACTCACAGCTATTTTATTTAAGAGCCACAAGATCACCATCTCTAATTTAATTTTATTTCTCTAACTCCCCTTGGTTTCTTTCATTTTTAAAACTGAAAGTGTGGTTCTCCCATTGCGAGACAGCCCGGCAGGTCACTTAATAAAGCTTGTCACTACCACCAAAAAAAACCCAAAAAAACAAAAACAAAAACAAAAAACTGAAAGTGTGTGCCCTTTTCACCGACTTCTCCTTATTTCCTCACCCCAGCCCTTGGCAACCACTTTTCTATTCTGTTTCTACAAGTTCAACTTTTTTTGAGTCCACATAATAGTGATACCATGTAGTATTTGTCTTTCCATGTCTGGCTTATTTCACTTAGCATTACACCCTCCAGGTTCATCCATGTTGTCACAAATAGGATTTTCTTCTTTTTAAGGTTGAATAATATGCTATTATATATGTCTCCCATATTTTTGAAATACATTCATCCATTGACAGACACTGAGGTAATTTCCATACCTTGGTTCTTAGGAATAATGCTTCAATGAAATGGGAGTACAAATAACTCGTTGAGATAATGGATTTTTTTTTCCCTTTGAATTTATACCCAGATGTGGTATTGCTGTATCATATGGTAGTTCTATTTTTAAATTTTTGAGGAATCTCCATATTGTTTTCCATAGCAGCTATACTAGTTTAAATTCCTACCAAGATGTATAAGATTTCCCATTTTTGTACATCCTCACCATAATAATCTCTTGTGTTTGTTATAGTAGCCATCCTGACAAATTTGAGGTGATATCACATTGTGGTTTTGACATATTTCCCTGATGATTAGTGATGTTGAGCACCTTTTCATGTACATGTTGGACATTTTTATGTCTTTTGTGGAGGAAATGTCTATTCAGGTCCTTTTCCCATTTTTTGTTTGGGTTATAGGTTTTTTTCCTATTGTGCTGTATGAGGTATGCGTATCTTTTGAATATTAACATTTTATCATATATGTAGTTGGCAAATATTTTTTCCCATTCCATAGGTTGCCTTTTTTTTCATAGATTGTCTTTTCATTTTGTTGATGCTTTCCTTTACTGAGCAGAAGCTTTTTAGTTTGATGTGATCCCACCTGTTTATTTTTGTTTTTGTGGCCTTTGTTTTTGGTGTGAAATCCAAAAAAACATTGCCAAGATCAATGTCAAAGAAATTACCTCCTATGTTTTCTTCTAAGAGTTTTACAATTTCAGGTCTTACTTTCAAGTCTTTAATTCATTTTGAGATGATTTTTGTATATATTATAAGATAGGGGTCCAGTTTCATTCTTTTGTATGTGGCTATCTAGTTTTCCCAATATCATTTATTTGAAGAGACTATCCTTTCCTCATTGTATATTCTTGACTCCTCTGTCATGTTAATTGACCATATGTGTGTGGTTTATTTCTGGGCTCTGCACACTAATTCATTGATCTATGCACCTGCTTTATTGCCATTACCATACTATTTTGATTACTATTTTGAAGTGTGATACCTCCACCTTTGTACTTCATTGTCAAGATTGCTTTAGATATTCAGGGTCTTTTGTATTTCCATGTGAATTTTAGGATTATTTTTTTCTGTTTGTATGAAAAATGCCATTGGAATTTTGATATGAATTGCATTGAAACTGGAGATTGCTTTGGATAGTACACATATTTTAATATTAATCCTTCCAATCTCTAAGCATGGAATATCTATTTATTTATTACTATCTTCAATTTCTTCCATCACTCTCTTATACTTTTCAGTGTATAGTACATTCACCTCCTTGGATAAATTTATTCTAAGTATTTAATTATTTTGATGGAATTGTAAATTGGATTGTTTTCTTAATTCAATTATTGTTAGTATATAGAAATGCAAATAAATTTGTTCATTGATTTTTTTATCCTGCAATTTTGCTGAATCATTGATTAGTTCTAAGAGATTTGGGGTGGAGTCTTAGAATTTCATATATAATATCATTCACCAACAAAAATAGATAATTTTACTTATCTCTTTCCAAATTGGATGCCATTCTTTCTATCTATGTTATCTATCTAGCTATCTATTTATCTCTATCCATTTATTGCCTAATTGTTCTGGCTGGAACTTCCACTAGTAGGTTGAATAAAATTGGTAAGAATGAGTACCATTGTCTTGTTCCCAATCTTAGTGAAAAAGCTTTCAGCTTTTTACTATTGTATATGATGTTAAATGTGGTTTTCTCATGTATGGCCTTTATTAGGTTGAGGTACATTCCTTCTATACCTAACATGTAGAGAGTTTTTATCACAAAAAAAATGTTAAATTTCATCAAATGCTCTTTCTTCATCTGTTCAAATGATAATGATTTTTATCCTTCATTTTGTTAATGTGATGTGTCACATTTATCGATTTGTGAATGTTGATACATTGTTGCAGCCCAAAGATAAAATCCACTTGATCATGGTGTACAGGTCCTTTTAATGTACTGATAAATTCAGTTTGCTAATATTGTGTTGAAGATTTTTGCATTTGTATTCAACAAGGATTCTGGTCTCTAATTTTCTTTTCCTATAGCGTCCTTGTCTGGTTTTGGTATAAGGTGTTCCGGCTTTATAAAATGTTTGGAAGTTTCTTCCTCTTTAATTTTTCAGAAGAGTTTAAGAAGAATTGGTATTAATTATTTTTTAAATGTTTGGTAGAATTCATCATTAAAGCCATATATTCCTGAACTTTTTGTTCCTTTGAGTGTTTTGATTATTGATCCAATCTCCTTACTAGTAATTGGTCTGTTCAGATTTTCTATTTCTTCATGATTCAGTATTGTTAGGTAGTATGTTTCTAGGAATTTATTCATTTCTTCTAGGTTGTCCAACTTGTTAGCATATAATTTATTCATAGTTGTCTTTTATGACCCTTTGTATCCATGTAGCATCAGTGATGTGTGATCTTTCTTTTCTTTTTTTTAATGTAGGCATTCATCTCTATAAACTCCCCTCTTAGAACTGCTTCTGCTGCATCCCACAAGTTTTAAAGTGTTGTGGGGTTTTAAAAATTTTTTGTATGAAGATATTTTCATTTCTCTTTTGTTTCTTGAACTATTGGTTATTCAGTTGCAAGTTATTTGATCTCCACATATTTGTGAATTCTCACATTTTCTTCTAATAATTGATTTCTAGTTTCATACCATTGTGGGTGGAACAGATGCTTGATATGGGTTCAGTCTTCTTAAGTTTTTTAAGACTCGTGTTGTGGCCTGACATATGATTTATCTTGAAGGATGTTGAACATGCATTTGAGAAGAATGTGTAGTCTACTACTGCTGTATGGAATGTTCTGCAAATGTATATTAGGTACATCTGATCTATTGTTTAGTTTAAGTCCAATGGTTCCTTACTGATTTTCTGTCTGGATGATCTATCTATTTTTGAGAGAGATTTGTGAAAACCCCCAACTAATGGTGATGTTAGCATCATTGCAGCATAAGTCATTCCTCTTTTCTTTCCCCATTTTAAAACAACTAATTAAACATCTATAACAAAACAAAAGTCTCTCAGCACCTTACACCCAGAGAGATGGGAGGATTCTTACACACCTGCACATCTGAAAATAAACAAAGAAGACTTAAGTAACAGCTGTGGATCCAAGGGAATCAGCAAACTACTCCCATCTCCACTTGCTGTGGTGATGGTGGGGGGGACCTGGAAAGTGCAAACTGGGCAGATACCCAAGCACAAGAGAGAATTTTTAGAATTCCAGCCTACCTTGGGGGAGATTCTAGCATACCAATTGGAGTGAGATAGAGATGAGTTTGGACACAGAGTAGAGGGAGAAAATCACCAGAACTGACCTCTTTCCCTGGGCCACATTGCAAAGGGCTAAACTGTTTGGCAGTAGCAGCAGTGACCTTCCTGCACAGAAGATGGAAAGACCTCTCCTGGGCATTAGTGCAAAGTGGAAGCAGTGAGTGACTACCTGGCTATTCCAGTTGTGTGGGTTGTAGCCAGAGAAACCTGTTTCTCTCCAGCAGCACTCTGATTTCCGATAAGGGACCTTAATGGAGAAGGAGGAGAAAAGGAAGGAAACTGATAATAATATCACAGGGCATTAAAGGAATATAGTTCCCGCTGTCTGCTTCAAGATTTTAGCAGGAATCTGCTCTCAAATTTCTGGGAGCACCCCACTAAAGAATCATCCTACCAGGCTCACAAGAACTCCCAAATCTCAGATTGCTAAACCCAACCCTCTCCCAACTCTGTGGCAGGCTCCTCATGTGTGCTCCTGAGTGTGGCAGTGAAAACAGGTCAGATAATTCCAGTGGTCTCAAAAGAAATGGTCCAGGGCCATTGGGCAAGGGAGAAACCATAATTGGAGCTACAGTGCCATCTTCTGGAAAACAAGAGACAGGTTTCCTGCACCCAGCCTGGTGAGTTACAAGAACAAGAGAAAACATAAAGTAAGAATTCTGCCATGACAAGAAACAAAAATAATGGAGCAGGTCTCATCGTTTATAAACCTGGGATTTCCAGAAAAACAATACCAATAAACAGACCCCATCTGAAGATAACCAGTAAAGATACTTCAAATGCAAAAGTGGCAACTCAAACATACAAGGAAGTTCTAAAATCAAAGAAGTATGCCATTGCAAAAAGGTATCAATAATTCTCCAACAACTGAGCCAAAAAAATACTGTGATCTAATTTATAAAGAATTCAAAGTATTAGTGTTGAAGAAATTCAATGAGCTACAAGAAAACTCAAAAAGAGATCAGTGAGATTAGGAAAAGATACATGAACGAAATGAGTTCTTTATAAAAGAGATGAAAACCTTAAAAAAGAACCAAGTGGAAGTTCAGGAGCTGAAGAATTTAATGAATGACATGAAAATACAAAAGAGAGCATCTATAGTAGATTAAAGCAGATGGAAGATAAAATAAATTACTTAGAGGATAGGAATTTTGAAATAATGCATTTATAGAGGACAAGGAGAAAAGAATAAAAACGAGTTCAAAAAAAGAACATGAGATCTATGGGATTCAATCAAAAGGGAAAGCATTTGAATAATTGGGATTGCAAAAAGAGAGAGAAGGAGATAAGGAGAGAAGGGCAGAAATTTAAGCTATGGAAGTAATAGCTGAAAACTTCCCAAGCCCAGAGAAAGACATGGAAATCCATGCTTAAGACGCTAATAGATCACCCTGTTTCCTCAATGCCAAAAGACCTTCTCTAAGACATATTATAATAAAACTATAAAAAAATCAAAGGTAAAGAAAAAATACTAAAAGCAGTCAGGGGAAAACAAATGAGTGTAAATTACAAAGAAATGCCCATTAGGCCATTAGCAGATTTCTCAGCAGAAACCCTACAGGCCAAGAAAGAGTGGAATTACACATTCAAAGTGCTGAAAGATCAAAATTACCAGCCAGGAATTCCCTATCTGGCAGTTATTCTTCAAATAATTCAGCTATGAAGAAGAATAGAGCGTTTTCCAGAAAACAAAAGCTGAGGAAGTACATCACCACTAGAAATGCCTTGCAAGAAATGCTGAAAAGAGTTATTCAAGCTGAAATGAAGAAACACTAATGAGTGACATGAAAGCATACAAAAGTAAGCAACACATTGGTAAAGGTGAAAAATATATAGTCAGATTTAGAAAACTCCAACTCTATAATAGGAGAGTATACTAACCACTTAGCTACAGTATGAAGGTCAAAGGAAATGATAGCTACAATAATTAGTTAATGAATAGATGACATCAAAAGAGGGAAACTGTTATATCAAAAATATAAAATGGGAGAACATAGAGAAGTTGCTATCAGCATAAAAGGGACTTTTATCTGAGCCTCATAATAACCACAAAATAAAAAATGTAAGGTACATTCACAAAACATAAAAAAAAGGGAAACAGAGCATATCACCATGGAAAAACACAAAATTACAAAGGTAAGCAGAAACAGGAAGAAAGAAACAATGAAAATACAAAACAACCAGGAAGCAATCATTAAGATGACAGTAGTAAGTTCTTGCATATCATAATCACTCTAAATAGGAATGGGTTTAATTCAGCAATCAAAAAGCATGAAGTGGCTGGATGGTTAAACCAAAAATAAAACCCAGCTATATGCTGCATAAAAGAAACTCATTTCAGCTTTAAAGGCACAGATAAGCTCAGAGTGAAGAAATGGAAGATACTCCATGCACATGGGAAACAAAATAAAGTGGGGATAGTCATGCTCACACCAGACAAAATAGACTTTAAGCAAAAAACAGCAACAAGAGATAAGGCCATCATATAATGGTAAAGTGGTCAACACATCAGGAAGATATAACAATCATAAATATACATACATCCAACATCAGAGCACCCAAATATGTTAAGCAAATATAATAAATCTGAAGGGAGAAAAGATTATAATACAATAATAGAAGGGGACTTTAATATCTGACTTACAGCAATGGATAGATCATCAAGACAGACAATCAACAAGGAAACACTGGACTTGAACCATACTATAGACCAAACGAACTTAGAAGAGGGATGCCCAGAAAGTATCCAGCCATGTAATATAAAAAATAGAGGCATTTACAGCTGGATTTTTTTCCAGGCAGCCCTCATATATAAAGCATTCCATACAACAGCAGTGGAGAACACATTCTTCTCCAGTGCACTGGAACATTTTCCAGATTCAATTGCATGATAGCACACAAAAAATTCTTAGCAAATTTGAGAAGATTGAAATCATGCCAACTATCTTTTCTCATCATTGTGGTATGAAACTAGAAATCAACAACAGGAGGTAAGCTAGAAAATCTACAAAGCTGTGAAAACTAAATACACACTTCTGAACAATCAATGAGTCAAAGAAGAAAGCAAAAGGGAAATAAAAATATATCTTTAAACAAATGAAAATGGAAACACAACATACCAAACCTATGGGACACTGCAAAAGCAGTTCTAAAAGGTAAGTTTATAGAGATAAATGCATGTATTAAGAAATTAGAAAGATCTCAAATAAACAACTAACTTTACACCTCAAGGAACTAAAATAAGAAGAGCAAATTAGCTCAAAGTTAGCATAAGAAAGGAAAGAATAAGGATCATAGTAAAAACAAATGAAATAGAGGCTAGAAAACCAATAGGAAGAATAAACAAAACTAAGAGCAGGGTTTTGGTTTTTTTTTTTAAGATAATCAAAATTGACAAACCTTTAGCTAGACTAAGAAAAAAAGAGACGACTCAAAATTAGAAATGAAAGAGAAAACACTACAACTGATACTATTGAAATACACAGAAACAGTCTACCTTCAACAATCATATGCCAACAAATTAAGTAACCTAGAAGAAACAGATACATTTCTAGAAACACACAGTCTACCTAGACTAAATGAGGAAGAAATAGATTATCAGAACAGATCAATAAAAAGTAAATAAATTGAATCTGTAATCAAAAGGCTCCCAAAACCCCAGGATGAGATGGCTTCACTGGCAAATTCTACCAAACATTTAAAGAATTAATGCCAATACTTTTCACACTCTTCCAAAAAATTGAAGAGGAAGGGACACTGCCAAACTCATTCGTAAGACCAACATTATCCTGACACCAAAGCCAGATGAGGACACTAAAAGAAAAAAAGTATCTATAGACCAACATCCCTGATGAATATAAATGCAAAAATTCTCAACAAAATGTTAGCAAATTGAATTCAAGAATACATTGAAATATTATACACCATGACCAACTTAATTATTCCTGGGATGGAAGGATGGTCCAAGATATGCAAATCAATAAATATAATACACAGAATTAATAGAATGAAGATTTTTAAAATCATTGGATGATCTCAACAGATGGAGAAAAAGCATTTGACAACACGTAACTTACTTTCATTATAAAAACCCTCAACAGATTGGGTATAGAAGGAACAGACCTTGACATAATAAAGGCCATATACAACAAACCTGCAACTAACATTGTACTCAAGACTGAAATGAGAAGGCTGCCCACTCTCATCATTCTTATTCAATATAATCCTGAAAGTCCTAACTAGAGCAATTAGGCAAGACAAAGAAATAAAAGGCATCCAAATCAAAGAGGAAGAAGTAAAATTGTCATTATTTGCAAATGATTTGATTTTGTATATAGAAAATCCTAAAAACATGGTAAAAAAATCTGTTGGAACAAATCAATGAATTCAGTACAGTTGCAGAATACAAAATCAACATACAAAAAAATCAGTTGAATTTCTATACATTAATAATTAAACATCTGGAAAAGAAATAAAGAAAATCGTCCAATTCACAATAGCATGAAAAACAATAAAATGCTTGGGAATTAAATTAACCAACAAAGTGTAAGATCTGTACAATGAAAACTACTAAAATTATTGAAAGAAATTGAGAAGACACAAACAATGCAAAGATAATCCTGGGTTCATGAATCAGAATTAATATTGTTAAAATGTATACTATCCAAAGCCATCTAAAGATTTCAAGCAATCCTTATAAAAATTCCAATGGTATTCTCTACACAGAAATACAAAAGAAAATCCTAAACTTTACCTGGAACCACAAAATCCTAAAACTTGTATGAAACTGCTAACAGCCAAAGTGATCTTGAGAAAGAAGAATAAAGAAGGAGGTATCACACTTTCTGACTGCAAACTATATTCCAAAGGTGTAGCATACTCTGTTCCTTTCTATAATTCCTTCTAGGTGATTGTGATTTCCTCCTCTATTCTTGAATATTTTACTTCACAGTGTATTCCAATATATTCCATTCATTTTCTGTTATAATAAACACCACATACAGGTTTTTTATTGTACATGTCATTAGTTATTAATTTTCATTTCCCTTTCATTCTCATTTTTCCATTGTGGAGCAGATGCAATCCAAACCCACTCAACTGTGTCTGAATTATAGCTCTACAGAATGTTTCCCCATGATGATATTGTCACTGTTGCATGACTAAGTTACAGAGTGGTAGATGAACAACTCCTGCCTTCATTTTTATATTCAGGTACCTCCACTGTTCCATGAGTGTTTTTCTTTTCCATATTCCATTCCATTCCCACTCATTGTCTATTCCATCCTTCTAGCCTTGTATTCTAGATTTCCTTCTGAATTTCATTCCACTCCTTTCCATTCCATGCCGGTACTTTTACATCTACAGTGCCAATTTCATCGCCAATGTCATGGATTTCATGACATTGCATATTCTGTTCCTTTCTACGAATCCTTCTAGGTAATTGTGATTTCCTCCTACTTCCTTGAGTATTTTACTTCACTGTATATTCCATTGCTTTTCTCATATAGCAAACACCACATACAGGTATTTCATTCCACATGCCATTAGCTATGTATTTCCATTCCCCTTTCCATCTCACTTTTCTATCGTATTCCAATTTGCTTTCCCTGTCATCCCACTCAATGTTCCATTTCCTATCTTGTTGCATTCCCCGTTTTATTTCCGTTTCTACTGTAGCCAGTCTCCATTTCATCCCATTCGGCATGCGATATGATTTAACCCTCCCAGTGCCAGTCCCGTGTATTATATTTTGCGTAGTGTTTCACCCCAGTGGCTCGTGGCAGTCCAATAAACATCCCATTGCATTCAGCCAAAATTGCTATCACAGTGACTTTTTGCCAATGTTATATTCTAATGAAAGAATGCCAAGTGTCCAAGTCCATTCCCAAGGATTTCCTCTTGTGGGAGTGTACCCATAGCAAGGAAACAGCTGCGCATATGAACACGTTTTAGGAAGAAGGATGGGCCTCACAGTGATGTGTTACAGAGTGAAAAGATGGAGACAATGTGCATGTCGGTCAGTATTAGAATGTTTGGAAATGTAAGCTGCTCCTGTAAAGGGAATACTTTGTCCCTACAGGT